>PTEX01000171.1:1569404-1677924 GCA_003342815.1 Eudromia elegans
CGCACGGGGAGCCCCGGGCTGGGAGCCGGGCCGTGTCCTGGAGCCGCACGGGGAGCCCTGGAGCCGCAGGGGGAGCCCCGGGCTGGGAGCGGGGCCGTGTCCTGGAGCCGCACGGGGAGCCCCGGGCCGGGAGCGGGGCCGTGTCCTGGAGCTGCACGGGGAGCAGGGCCCCACCTGGAGCTGCGCCTGTGGAGCGGAGCCCCCCCGGAGCCCACGCGGCGCAGGGCCCCACGCGGTGCTGCCCACGCGGGCAGAGCCCGGTGCGGAGCACACCCTCCCCCAGGCAGCGCGGCACGCGGGGCGGCCCCCAGCGCCCGCCAGGAAACGGAACCCCGCGCGGAGCCCGGGCGCCCCGTCCCCCCGCTCGCACCCGTGGCTCTGCCGGCGCTATGGAGGGCAGCCGGGTGCCCGCCGCGCAGCCCCTCGCGAGCCTGGCCGTGGAGCCGCGGCCGCAGGACGCCACCGTGGTGCTGGTGCCCGTGGAGCCGCCGCCCCGCGACTACCTCGCCTGCTCCCTCGCCAGCCTCCTCTACTTCAACTGCTGCTTCCTCGGCCTCATGGCCGTCGTCTTCTCCATCAAGGTGGGAACTGCCGCCGCAGGGTCCCGGGGCGCGCGCGGGACCCCGGTCCCGGGGCCGCCTCCCACCCGCTGCTCCCCCCGCTGCAGTCCAGGGACCGCAGAATGCTGGGCGACCGCAGCGGCGCCCGCAGCTACGGCTCCAGGGCCCGGCAGCTCAACATCGCGGCCGTGCTGCTCACCGTCGTCGCCACCGCCGCCCTCGTCGCCATCCTCGCCAGGCAGGCGGCCGCGATCGCGCCCTACAAGCACGTCTAGGTGCCGCGCGCGCTCGCCCGCCCCACGGCCCGCGCTCCCCGTCCCGTCCACGCGGCGCGCCGGGCTGCTCCGTGCGGCTCCCTGGGATGAGCGGCGCCTCCCAATAAACGCTTTTGTCCCGCGTTTTCCCCCTGCCTCGTCCTTCTCCCAGGGCGCCGCACCGGCCGGGGGGCTGCCGAGGGGCAGGCGGCAGCGGCTGCGTTTGGCGGCCACGGATGAGGCTCTGCCGTCTCCTGCTTCCCCTTTCTCGGGGGCTGCGGCGGGCAGGGAGCGCAGGGGGCTGCCAGGCTCTTCCTTTGGTTTTCCCCCCTCCTTTTTTGCTTTTCTTTCCCTCCAAAATGCAGCGCCCGGCAGGGGTGCTGCCGGCACCCCTCCCTCCCCGCCGCGCGTGGCTCCCACAGGAGGCTCCCCGCGGCGCTCCCGACAAGCCCCGTCCTCCGCAGCCGCCACCCGCCCGCCCGGGCCCCCGCGGCGGCGCAGAGCAGGGCCGGGACCGCGCTGACGGCTGCAGCCTCCCAGCGCTCCCCCCACGGCCTTGCCGCACACGGAGCGTCTCCCGCGCTCCCGTCCCCGCAGCCAGGCTGCCATAAACCGTATACACAAACTACGCGTCTGCCCTTGCCGGAGCCCCGCGAACCCTCCCCGCTCGCAGCGTTTCCCATAACCACAGCCCAGCGAGGGCTGCAATTTCCCAATTTATATATAGAGGAGCGGCGCCTCGGCCAGAGGCAGAGCCTATATAAGGGGCAGCGGCGGGCGGCGCGCGCAGGCAGCCTGGCCAGCGCGGCGGGGCGCGGGTGGCCCCTCGCCGTGGCCATGGACACTGCGTACCCCCGCGAGGAGCACGCGGCGCCGCACAAGCGGGACCCGGCTCCCACCGTGGTCGCCGTGGGCTCCCCCGTGGCGCCCCGCGACCACCTCGTGTGGTCCCTCTTCAGCACCGTCTACATGAACTTCTGCTGCCTGGGCCTCGTGGCGCTCGCCTTCTCCGTCAAGGTGAGGGCACCCCGCGCCGCCCCGGCCCGGCCGCCGCCTCCAGCGGCTCCGGCATCCCCCAGCGCTCACCCCTCTTCCCCAGAGCCTCCTCGTGCCCTGGGGTGCCGGTGCGGCGGGGAGGGAGGCCAGAGCGTCCCGGCAGGCTGAGCTGCCCCGTCGCGACAGGGGGGCCGGGACGCGGAGCTCCCGGAGCCGCTCCCGGGGACGGCTCCGCAGGCGGCTCTGCAGCCCCATGGCTTTTGCCCCGGCAGGCGCGGGACCGCAGGGCGGCCGGGGACGTGGAAGGCGCCCAGCACCTGGGCTCCCGGGCCAGGTGCTACAACGCGCTGGCCACGGCGGGCAGCGTGCTGCTGCCCCTGCTGCTCGCCGCGCTCGTCGTCACCGGCGCGCTCCACCTCTCCAAGCTCACCCAGGAGTCCATAGACTTCCTCAGCTACCAGCTCAGCGCGGGCGATGACGACGACAAGTGAGCGTGGACGACGAGGAGGAGCAAGCGGCGGCCGAAGGCTCAGCCGCAGTCTGCTCTGTGGGACTGAGACCACTGGTGCCACGCGGCGCCCCAGGACGCCTCCAGCGGGTCCCCCGCGGCGCCAGGGCCCAGCCGGACACCAGCCCCTCGCGCTGCCTCCTGCGGGGCCCATGCCCTTTGCCCTGTCTGTTTGCTCGGTCACTCGCACGGTGCAGGCTGCAGCACCGGCCGGCCGCGGCGGGGAGGGTTCCCACCATTAAAGCACCCGGCGCGTCTCCCGCGTGTGTCTGTGCGGGCAGCGGGACGCGCCAGTGCTGCGCCATGCACAGGGCCCAGCGCTTCCCACGAGCAGGCGCTGAAAGAGGGAGCACAGGGCTCCCTCTGCGTCCAAGGAAGGGAAAGAGAGCAGGGAGGGAACTGGCCGGGCAATGCCAGCGAAACAAGGGGGCATCCCCTCTGAAGGGAGCCGGCGGCTACGAGCAAAGCAGGAATCCCCCCTCGGGAATGCTTCGGTGCCCACGGGGCGGGTTCCTCCTTTCCCCTCCCCGGTCAGAGTCCCGCTGCTCTGCAGGGAGAAGCAGGGATATTTCCAGAGCCCTTAGGCGATGCCCTGCAATTCCCAGCGGGAAGTGGCTGCAGCAAGGGGAAGTCTGGCTGGGAGGGGCCCCCGCAACCCTGCGTGCCCGGGCCAGGATGCACTGGGCACAAGGGCAGCGCTCCCGTATCCCAGTTCCTGCTCCTGGCCTTGGATACCGGCTCCTGCCCGAGGGAAGGGAGGCGGCCAAAGCTCCTGCCCTGCAGGGCCAACCCGGCTCGGAGGGGCCCTCCCGTCCCACCACGCGTGGGGACAGCCCCAGCCCTCTCCTCGCCGCAGCGCCGCCATCACGGCCGCAGGGACGGGGTGCCAGGACGGGGTTCAGCCCTGCCCAGAGCCAGTGCTCGTTAGTGGCGCGGCGGCTCTGGGCAGGGGTGGACGCGGAGCCAGCGTAATTACAGGGCAGGGGACCGTCCTCGCTCCTTCCCTCGGCGCTCCCACACGCTGCCTGCAGCTTTTTATAAACTGCTGGTGATCCAGCCCAGGGTTCCGAGGTTTGCGTACCGAGCAGCGACCAACAACGGCGGGGCTTTGAAGTGCCCGTGCTTGACACGCGTGCACCGCAGGAAACGCTTTGAAGCGCCCGTGCTTGACACGTGGGCGCTGCAGGAAACGCGGGTCGCGGGTAGGCGGGTGGAGCCGGGGGGCAGGAGCCGGTGCCCCCTCCGCTGCCGCCACGCGGCTCATCCGGCAGCGCCCACGGGCCACCGCTGCAGGCTGCGAGCGCCTCGGCACCAACCCCGGCGCTCGCCGTCTTCCAGGACACGGGGCAACGCCCTCCGCCTCGTGCTCGGCTCCTCGTCCCTCTGGCTCGAGCCCGGCTCCTCGTCCCCCTGGCTCGTGCCGCGACCTGGTGCTCGGGCTCGTCCCGCACAGCGGCAGCTGGCGCCTGCCTTCGCTCTGCCCCTTCACACCTCACCTTGCACCAGGCCCCACATCTCAAACTGCTTCACGGGAGAGGTCGTAACGTAGACAAGGGGATAAAAACCTAAATCTGTTGGATATGCGTGCTATAATGAGAATAACCTGAATGAAAAGGAAGTGTCTGCCAGGCAAACCCGGGCTAAGACAATTTCAACCGCGTCAAACAAACGCCTCTAGAGCTGCCAGGGAAGGAGCACGTCGCTCAGCTCTGTCCCCGACCAAACAGGGGCAGGCCTCTAGTAATCTGGGCTAGTGCAGATGAGTGTTTGCTTTGTTACTCAAATTAAAGTCCTTGTCAGGCTTAGTCCTGCTTTTGTCTGCCCTGCAACCAGCTGGGCCGCGTAAGCAAGGGGGAAGGGACACAGTCAGCACGTGCACGTGCAAGGTAGGAGTCTGTGCACGTGCGCGCTGGATCAAACACACACTCATTCGAGTAGAGACATCCTTGTAAATGAAGATGCTTAAAGCATTAATAAGCCACTCACGGATGTTCGGAAAACAGCAGAGGCCAAATGCAAACAAGGCAGTGGGATCCAGCGGGATGTTCACACGGACGGCGTGGCGAGGCCGGACGGGAGGTCCAGAGAGAGGATTAGCTGCTAAGCAGCTTTCAAACAGCCAAGCCGGAGACACTCTCGGCGTTCGGCGTCCCCAGGGTTGTCAGAGGTTGCAGGTGACTTGCCTCAAGCTGGGCCTAAACATCGCACCTTCACCCTCGTGCAAATCCTCCGCTCCGAGTGAACGAATCCGTCGCTGTGCTCGGGAGAAGCAGCTGCGCGTGCGCAGCGAGACGCAGAACAACAAGAAGTCAAGTAAAAGTCAAAGGGCGATTCAAAGCCCACTCCCAAAGCCCGCGTTTAGCAGCCTGGCGCGTGCCTGACGGCTGCAACGGCAGGACATGGCGCACACCGTCCCACGGGGCGAAAGGTTTTCAGTACGCACCGGGACACCCACCCACTGCAAGGCAGCGCGGGGCGCCCGGACCCTTCCTTTTTGCCAAGGGCTTCTGCTCCTTGACTTGCTTCCATGACGCGGGGGATGCTCGTACCTGGCACACAGCCCCAGATCCCCTGGGGTTCAAAACGCCTCCGTGGACGCCCTCTGAATCCAGCCAGCCGACGTGGAGAAAGAGACGCTCTGCCCTGCAACAAACCCAGAGCACGTGAGGGCGGCAGCGCCTCCTCCCGAGCTCTGCTCTGCAGCGTTTGGAGAGCCTGGCCCAAGGGAGGACTTTTCAAGTGGGTGGGGAGAAGGAAACACTGCCTGAAAGCCACTCGGCCGACCCACCCGGCCAGCGGGCTCGGTGCCCAGGGGACACCGTACCGTGATGGAGAGGAAGCCGCTGCCCCGACGCCTCCAGCACGGCCTCCAGCAGAGCAGCAGGAGGGCCAAGGGCAGACTTCATCACCTTGATCTTGACCTTCTCCTTGGTGATGGTGAACTTCAGTTTATTGCCCATGTAGGAGACTCCAGTGACTTTCAGTTTGTTGATGTCATTAGGAAACGCGGGGTCAAAGCGAAGGCTTGTCTTTGTAATCCTGCAAAGGCAGAAGCAAGTCAGTGGTGGGAATAATCAGAGCCACAAATGAAACAAAAAAAGCCAATTCCCAGGACAGCACAGCCCCATCTACCCCAGCGTCCAGTCCTCTTAGTCCTTCCACAGCTCAGCAAGGGAGTCCTTGGTGTATCCCAAGGACCCCTTGGCAAACCCAGATTGTGCCGATGGAGCCTCCGGTGAGGAGCTCCTCAGGCCACGGCATCACCACCCAAACCCCGAGGCATTTTTGTCCCTGCTCCAGCTCAGTCATTTTGACACAGCCGTTCAGCATCCATGGGGTTCATTAAACTGGGTTTAAAAACAAACAAACAAAAAAGCTCTTTTCTTACATTCCCCACTCCAGAGCGTAGCCGTAAAGGAATGGCCCACTCTGAGACAGGCAGGAGAAGAGGCAACAGGAAAAAATCAGTGGGAAGCAGAGGTGGCCGTGCACAGGAATCGTCACCAAAATCCGTCAGGGTGAAGCAGTGGGCCCAGGCTGCAGGTCATGGCCAGTACTGGAACTAAACTCCAGCAATCTGCATAGCTGGGAAGATTCTTAGCGTTGTCTGGAGTCAGCCTCGAATCAGCCTGGATTCTTAGGACGCGGGCTCAGCTCCAGGCGAAAGCAGAGCTGGCGGCACGCGCGTGCTGCGGAAGCTGCCCGGCCCACTGAGCAAACACCGGGAGCTCTTCCCGTCTGCGCGAGGGGCGCCGCGCCAGGAGCGCCCCCAGCGTGTGCCGAGACACGCGTGGCGTGGAGCACGGCTCGGCCGCCGGCCGCGGGCTGTGCCGGGCGGCATGGGCACGGCTACGCACACGCGCACCCACGCACACGCGCGCCCGGCCTCGCGCCTCCCCTCTGCAGCGGTCACGAACCCGCGCCAGCTCCGACCTGCAGGGCTCCCAGGTCTGCGCTGTCCCCGAGGCCCCCGTGCTTTCTTTCTTACGTGCCCCAAACTCAAGGCAACAGCTCAAGGTAGGGGTTTGGGGTCGGGATTCAACCAGCATCGCTGACCGCGCACGGCGCCCGTGGAAATGCCGCTCCGGGCCAGTGCCCTGTGGCTGGAGCCCGTGCCTGGGGGGGCCCCGCTCGCCACACGCAGCGCCGAAAATACGTGTGGGACCCTTCGCATCTGCAGAAGCTGAGATAAAGGGTTTTGGTGGGGGAATGTGGTAACTCACACCCGGCTCCACCAAGAGCCTGGTGGGGCCCTCAGCAAATGCTGACCACACACATGCACACAGTAAGAACACACATAGTTAGTGCTGGGAGGCTTTGCTACGAATCAAAAGGCTTGTTGGCTTGATCCACCCCAGCTAAACGCTAAGAATATGCTCAGGGGAGTCTTGCTCCAGGCTCCAAACCGCTAGGCTGGTTGGATACCAAAGGTCTGAAATTACACACGCGCCTTAGTGTGTTTTCAGAGATATTTACACGCTCTAGAGGTTCCAGCAGGAGGCCAAGGACCTTCAGGGTCACCTAAGCACATCCAGCAGATCCTTCCCAAGGCACTGAAGAAGCTTTTGCACCCGTTTGTGCTGCATTTCTCGCAGGTGAAGCGGGGAGTTTGTGCTGCTATCTCATCAAAACCCAGCCTGCTTTCAGCAGGGAAACAACCAACGGGCCCGAGCTGGCTGATTTTATTCGCCAGCACGAGATCTTTGTGACCACAACATCTACCACTAACTGTCACGACTGCTACACGGGACAGTCTTATAACCAGTAAGCAGCAACTAGCAACTAGCGCAAGTGAATGGAGTGCACTGCTTGTCCCACTGAGGAGCCGGAGCGCTCCCACGCCCTGGGCGTGGGGGGCCCCTCACCCTCGTGGGGAGCTACCTCAGCCCAGTGCCCCTGCGTAAGGGCAGGGGCACTCGGGCAGCCAGAGCTGCTGCTCGGGTGTCATTCCCAGCCCCTGCTCGGCTCCTCCATGCTGGACGCTGTCTTTTCCTCCCCTAGGGAAGGAGGAGGTGACAAGGTGCTCCCCCAGCACCTGCAGGCGAGGGCCCTGAGGGCTTCTGCTCCTTGGTACAGGTGGCTTCGCTCTGCAGTGCTCGATAGATAGGAGGCGCGGGCTGAACCCAGCGTCCAGGCTGAACCCACCCCCTGGGCCGAACCCACTCCCCAGGGCTGAACCCAGCCCTCCGGGCCGAACCCAGCCCCGGGCAAGCTGCTGCAGAGCCGCCAGTGCCCGCCGCGCGGAGGGAAGGCGGCGCGCGCCCTTACTGCTTCCCAGGCAAAGCGCCAGAGCCCGGAGCGAGCACCGGCCTCCCTCCCACGCGCTCCCGGCTGCGTCCCACCCAGAGAAAGCCCGCTTGGGAAGACCAAGCACCCAGGCCAGGTTTCCTCCTGTCTCAGCAGCGTCACCCAAACTGTGCTGTCTGCCACGGCCTGGCAACACCACGCACGAGCTACGTGGATACCAGGGGGTTCTGCCTCTTTGTAACTCCCTTCCTGCTCAGCAGAGAAAAGGAAGCCACAAAAGAGTTTTGTAAAGCGACAGTTTTGCTCCAGATTTTTGTGCTCCTTTTTCCCCTCAAAAGGAGGTAAGTTTCTGTGGGACATCCGAGTTCGTGGAGCGAGCGCTAGACCACAGGGCTGAGGCTTGGGGAGCCACACGCCCCTGCCCCGGTCTGCAGGTAGCTCACCGTGGGACTCAGCCCCTCCGTGTCCGATCTCAATCTCCGTTTCCACTCCTTGGAACACCCACGCACCGCGGCGCAGGGCCGCGGTCGCCGCACACGGCGAGGACTGCCGTTTGCAGAGCTGGATCACAACCTGAGAGCCCTTCTGAACAGGCAGCAGGTCTGGGTCGGCCTGACTTGGGCTCCTTTTGACGGCAAGGGCTTTAAAGCACTGCAGGGGCTGGAGGAGAAATGGAGCAAACCTGGAGCTTCTGAAAACTCTGCTCCGTTCTCCACTAGCCAGCAACTGCTCCAGGAATTTCCTCAGGACTGTTACTGCTCCTGTTTTCCCTCACCTGGGGGGCATGTTCTGGAGGCTGCTACATGCTCCAGGCTCCTTTCTTTATCACCAGTAACAGCATATTGCTCCCATTGAATGACATGACAAGTCCAGAGACTTCCAGTTGCTTGGAAAGTAAATAAGACACCAGCACAGGTCTCACCTGAACCCTGTGTAGCCAAAGAGGACAGCTTGAAGGAATCCACCCATCCCTGTCAGGAAGTTCACGGCTCCTGATCCATCAGAGTTTTCCACCCAGACCTGCTCCAGCAAGAAAAAGGAATGACTTAGCAGCTGTGCTGGAGCTCTTCATACAGTCCTGAGGGGTTGGATACGGCTAGTGCCATTACTGGCACATAGTGAGGGCGTTGCAAAGTTCATACTGTGCTGCCCATGCCAGCACGCGGTGCTGGGCTCCGATGAGTCCCCACGTCCCAGCTTCACTCACCTTCCCACCCCCGCGAGACAGCCTGGAGGGGACATGGCACTGACCCCTCGGCTTTGTATTCCCTGGCAGGAAGGAGATGTCTCCTCGCAGCTCATTGGAAGCATGCGGAGAGGGGACACAGCCCAGAGCCTCTTATCGTGCTATAACAATAACCCGCAGACCACAAGTGCGGGTGTCACAGGCTCCAGCCCGAATGATGTTTCCTTCTGGCCCATTTCCAAATGGGTCACGGAACAGCTGAGGTTGGAAGGGACCTCTGGAGCTGGAGGTCCCATCACACTGGGAGGCACAAAGCATTTGTGACAGCGAAGCAGCAAGTGCCCTGCGCACAGCTAACCTTGAAGGGCTCCGTGATGTTGCTGAAACATTTGTTCAGTTGGCTCTGGGCTCTCTGCACTTCCTTTAGCTCCAGCCAGCCCACAGCGAACATGCTCTGCAGGGGAGACAATCGTCCTTTCACCTGCTGCCGCCCCCCTCGAGCACCCAGCTCCGAGGGAAGCTGCCGCCTTGCTGATGAATCCCAGCCCAGGCCTCGCCCTGGCCTTACCCAGGTCATGGCTGGCCCGTCCGGCACGGTGACAGGTTCGTACATCTCCAGGTCGTTCCTCCGCACGTCAGGGCTCATGGGGTGCATCAGGGGGAATCCCAGCAGGACAACATCAGCTTGTTTCACAGGCTCGCCTGGGGAGGGGAGCCAACGTCAGCCAGAGCATCACGCCGGCTGGAGGTCACTGGCACACTGATTGTCCGGTTATTGATGAGGGGAACAAATCTGGCTTACAGAGAACCAAAGACTTCGGAAAACACAACACCACGTCAACAGGGGAAAGGTAAGAGAACTGCAAGGAGGGCCCGGGCAGCGGGGTCGTCGTTGCAAGAGCCCTTGAGCTAGCCCCTTCACTTCTCAGAGGGCCAGTGATCTACAGAAAGGGCAGAAATTGGCCTTCAAAAAACAGCCTTAATGATCAGAAAGGGGTTCCTAACAACCGTCTCTCCTGCAGGCCAGTACTCAAGTACTGCAGGCCTCTTTTTTTTTTTTTTTTTTTTTTAACTCTTTGTACATAATTTTCCGAATTTTATGAGCCCAGTAATGAGAAATGATCCACCAAGCAGCAGAAACCACTTCCAAAACAGGTTCTTTGGAAAGGGAAGGCAGTTTAGGTGATTTCACAGCCCCTGTGTGCTCAGGTAGCAACCCTGGGATTCCCTCTGTCCGCTCACCACTTCTCCATCATTCCCGCCTTTGGACTAGTCAGAATCCCCACCCGTGACAGGCTTGAGCGAGACCCCAAGCTCTCGCGCCGCCGCTGCTCACCCGGGCTGTAGCCGTCGTACTCGGGGTGGTATTTCCTCTCGGCATCAAAGGGCACCTTCACCTTCTCGGCGCGCTCCACCCACTCCTGCGGTACAGGCACCAAGAGGTCCCGCGCAACATCCGCTGCAAAATACAAACTGAGAAGAAGCAAGAAACAGCCGTTGGTATCAGCTATGGGCGCCCGTGACACCTCCATGAGCGAAAAATGCGGAGAGGAACATACAGAAAGGACCGAGCGGCGTTTCTTGCAAACAAACAGTTGCTTTAAAAGAATCTGGGTCGAAGCGTAAAGCTTGGACAAACTGTAGGCGTCACTGGAGCAGGGACACAGTGCCTATAACTTTGGAGGTCCTGTCTGGCTAATTGTATGGGCTTCCCACCCGACCCAGCGAGAGGAATGCGCTTGCGTTTCCCCTCTCAGGAGCGCAGAGAAATGGAACGGGGCAGACGAAGCACCACGGAAGCAGCAGCTTCTCCGACGGCTGTAAAGGAAGCCAGAGGAGATCAGCTCCAAAGCAGAGCCCCATCGAGAGGGAAAAGGCGCCTTGCCCACGGGAGCCTTGCCCTCTCCGGCCCTTGCGTGCTAAGCAGAAGGGAGAGATGGTCCATCGCCTCGCGCTGGGACGCACGTTACCTCCTCCGGGCCACGGCGTTGGTGTAAACCGAGTTATCCACCTGGTGATGGTACTCGTCGGGGGGCATGACGCCTGCAGGAGGAGGCAGGCGGCGCGTCACCCCGCAGCACACGCACGGCTCGTGGCCTTCGCGCCGCTCCTCGCGCGCGGACACCGCGGCGAGCCCAGGGCCAACAGGAGGACGTGGGGGGCTCGTGAAGGAGACGCGCGCCCGTTTACAGCTTCACCTGGGCAGCCCACACCTGCTCAGCCTATTCTACAGGTTCCTGAGGGTAAATTTTTCCCCACTGACAAGCTTAGCTCTTTACTCAGCGTGTACAGCTTAGCCCCGGGAAGAGATGCGCCCATTTCCCAGGAGGAGAGTGAAAATAGCCATTTAAATCCATGATTCCTCTGGGGATACTGGGCTCTCTGCAAAGGATCTACAGACCCAGAGCCGCCCGAGGCAACCCCAGGGACGTTCTTAGCACTGATCACCCTGGCTGTGCACAGACCCCTTGGCTCCTACCCAGCCTGCTACTCCAGACCCACACACACCCTGCTCCACTTCTAGCTTTCATCCAGGCCCTCATCCAGGGGGAAACACAGGCAGCACCTGCCAGCAGTCAGTGGTGCTTAAACAGTGTAATATACACACACACATACACACATATACACAGTCCCAGGGCTGCTGAGTGCTTTGCCTCTAACGCCTCGTGAAGGCAATGCCCTGTATTTTCCCCAAATGCCACCAGTCACAGCAGCAGACCTGGAATGGCATCTCTATCAAGCTGGTGGTATCAGCTTGTGCTGCCAAAGGAGGAGACCTTTGGAGCTGTCCCTTGAGAGTCAAAGGAGTGAGACACAAACAACAGCTCCTGTGGCGCTCAGAAGAGATGAACTATCACACAAAGTTCTGGGCTGCGAGATTTCAGCACCGTGACCAAGGGAGGGGAGGGACGCTTTGGGCGAGCTCGGGATGCGCTGAACTTGCTGAGGAAAGAAAGCGATCTCGGCATCCATGGCCTGTGTTTACACGGCCGTGAATATCCTCCATGAGCTATCTGGATGCGTGGGAGTCCCAAGGGCCCTCAGGCCGGGCTGGAAGAGAAGCTCTGAGCTTCTGCTTGCAAGGCCTTGGCCCGTTCGCGAGGCCAGCAGTGGCAGCAGTACCTCTGATGTGGTAGCACTGCTCCTCCTCGCTCCACACCATCCTGCTGCACCAGTACTGAGCCACGGCACCGACGAGGTGCCAGCCTCCATCCTCCCGGAACAGCTTCTGGTCCTGGAAGGACCCACAGCAGAGAAAAGCGGAGACAGGGGAACGTGAGGAAGAGGCTCTGCCAGGCCCAAATGCAGCGAGGTGACAAGAGCTCTAACAGAACAGACACAGGAGGAGGAGAGGACAGAAAAACTGGCCTGGGCTGAGGCGACAGGATGCAGAGCCATCCATGAGGAGCAAGGAGAGAAGAGCCAAGGCTGAAGAAGGAGATGGGTGGCGTTAGCGGCCACGCTGAGCGGAGCAGGGGACAGCAGAGCTTCCCTGGGAAGGGGCAGCATCAGTCAGCCCGTGCCCTGCAGGCCTTGCCGCTGGGCTGGCCCCTCGTCACGGCCAGCCGCCCGCCGCCTTACCTGGGTGCTGTGGTAATACTGCTCAAAGGCCATCAGGACATCCCCAGTGACGTGAATTTCCTGAGCTCCGTAAATCTCCTCCGGGCAGACTTCCCGGCCGGTGGCCGCGCTCTCCCAGGCAAACTTGGCACCCTGGCAGGGGGAGTGCGCCCGGGGGGGTGAGCGCCCGCTGCCCGTGGGGCAGCCGCGAGCCGGGCATCGCTGTGGGTGCGGGCCGGCCTCGGCCTCGCTGCCGTCCCACCTGGTAGCCTTGCTCCCGCGCGTTGCGGAGCGCTCCGCCCAGTGTGCCGAGCCGGTACTCCAGGATGGCTCGGGCTGCCTCGGGGTAGAACAGCAGGATGCTCGGGAATATCCAGGTGTCCTGGGAAGAGTAAAGCACGGCACGTCACCAGCGGCTGAGGGCGGAAGCGGCGCCGGGGGCCGCCAGCCGCTCCCAGCACCCTTCCAGCGGAGCTCCCTTCCGCATCCCTGGCCGCGCCGTGACTGGGACCTTGTGCAGCAGGAGGCAACAGCAGCGAGATCCTCCCATTCTGTCACGGGTTAATTCAGGCACGGCAAGGCCCATCCACGCCTGGTTTCTGCCCGGGGCAGAGCCCCAGTGGGCTGGTGGGTTCCTCTCTCATGTTAGTCGCTGCGAGGCGGTGGCCTTGCCCTAAGCTGGCCGCCGAGGGCCCCTTTGCATCGCCGTCCCTTGAGCGAGCGATGAAATCCGTCCCACCCCAGCTACGAGCTTGGAGAGAGCCCTCAGCCGAGCCGGGCGGCCAACACAGGTGAAGAGGCTTCGCTAGGAGCCTTGACATAAGAAAACACCCGGGCCTTGCCAGGTGCCACGAGCAGAGCAGGACCCCGGAGGAGAGGCCCCAGCCGGCGGTCAGAGCGCGGCCTCCCCGCGGCCTCCCGCTGCTCCCTCAGCGTCACGATGCAGCACGAGGCTCGGCGCACCTGGTCCCAGAAGACGTGGCCCCAGTAGTCCTCGCCCCGGCGGCCGTTGGACAGGCCCCCGGGACTGATGCCGTGGAAGGGGGCACCGGGCTGGCCGAGGGGCGGGCAGGCGCTCAGCACGTAGTAGAGACACCCGTGCAGCGCCTGGCGCAAGGGCAGGGGCCCGTCGAGCTCCACGCGGCAGCCGCTCCAGAGCGTGGCCCAGGCCTCGGCATGGCCGGAGAGGAGGGTGCCGGCGGCGGCACGTGCCACCCCCTCGCCGTAGCACCGCTGCGCCTCCTCCTCGCTGCCGGCCACGGCCGTCACAAAGTGCCACGTCCTCTCGCGCTCCTCCCCGCGCAAGGTCAGCGCCGGCGGCACCGGAGTCCACAGCATGTGCACCGTGGGCTGGGGACCCCCTTCCACCTCGGGAACCAGGGTCTTGCCGTAGACGTAGCTGCAGGAGACAGCAAGCGAAAGGGACGGCAGGGCAGGTGGCGCTCGGTGCCCACCGGCTGCCCCAACCCCGCTCCTACAGCGGGGAACGGCCCCGCAGCAGCCGAACGTCTGGCCCCGTCCTCCAGGCCTCATCCGTCTAGTTCTACCCCTGCTTTTGCAGCTCATTTCTGCCTGAGAGCAGAGCAGAAATCTACGGGGTACGAAGGACCTAGCGCAGGCAGCGTCCCCGCCACGACCCAGACTCACTGTGCTCCCTGGAAGTCTGGTCCTTCACACAGGTCGAGGTCCTGGCTCTTCAGCACCAGCGGAACCTGGAGCTGCACCACGACGGGCTGCGTGGCGTGAGCCGCGCGCTGGATGGTGATGCTGAAGGCCATCAAGTGCACGAGGGAGCGGTGAGCATAGAGCTGGTGGGTGGCTGTGTAATCTGCTGACTGGAGCACGTGGCTGAAGACGCCTGGTAGGGACAACGAGAGCCACCGGGCGATCTGATGGTGAAGTCTGCTTCAAGACAAGGCAACTTTCTCCATACGTTTGGATTTATTGACTGCATCTCCTTTAACCCCGAGGCCGGCCAGCTAGTCTGCACGCAGACTCCACCACCCAAAACTAGGTCACAGAAATCCCATGTCCGGGATGGAGGGGCCTCCAATTCAGCACATGGATGAATAGAGGCTGGGGAGAGCCAAGACGGCTCCGGAGACCTCACGGAAGAGACAACACAGACAAGGGAAATTTTAGCTTCCAAAAGGGAGTCGCTGACGGCTGCAGGAAGAGAGGGGTGAACGGGGTGCAAGGACGAGAGGAAGCGACCACGGGCAGCCCCTGCTCTTTACCTGTCCGCATGTTCAGGGTGAAGGTCTCGCTCAGCTTGTCCGCACCGGGCTGGGTCATTCTAACGTTGACAGGGCTGGGGATGTCGGCGCGGTGCGTGTCCCCCGCAGCTCCGTTATACACCCCGCTGACGTGCAGGACGTCCCGGTACACACGGGTGCCCACGTAGGCGTTGGTCACGGGGGGCAGGAGCCGTGGGTCAGAAGGCAGGGAAGAGGAGGTGAACACAGCTGGGTCCTCCTTCCCATCGGGCATTTTCCCCAGTCCGACCTGCAAAACAGGCAGGGACGAGGGCTGAACACGACATTCCTGATGGGGACAACGTCGGCGCACGGCTCGGCGTGGGCACGCTGGCGACCCGCAGACCCACGGGCCACGCGTCCTCTGTGCCTCAGCCCTCCTGCGGCGCCCCACGCGCCGGCCCGCCCGCGTGCTCTCGGCGTGGTGACGGCCCCAGGCCTCTTTAGCCTGCTCCCTGCGCCTCTCCCTGCGCCCTTTTTCATCCTCTCGGTCCTTGCTCTGCGGCGAGTCTCCCGCGCCCGGGGCCGCTGCCTCTCTGCAGCTTCCCTTTCCCCTTCCTCACGCCAGGCGCGTCCCGCCTGAGCAACAGGGCTCCCCGAGGCCCCGCGGAGCCCACGGCCCCGGGCGCTGCCCTCCCACCACCCTCGCGTGACGGCCCAGCCCGTTTCTCCCGACACGCGGCACGACGGAGCCTCCTCTCCTCCTTGCGCGCCTCGGGCAGGGAGGCTCCACAGTTTCCCGCCCCGCTCCGCGCCTGCCCTTGCCTCTCCGCTCCGTGTGGGGCAGCGCGGGACGGAAGTCGCCCAGCTGAGGCGGGAGGAAGGAAACAGCTTTTTCTTTTTTTTCCCTAGGTTCAAAATAAATAAATAATTCCCGACCTTGGCTCTTTGCTCGGCCGCGATCCCGCTGACTGCAGGCGCTGCCCAGGGCACGGGGAGAACCGAGGCCCCCGAGGGAAAGGAGCCTCGGGCTGCTGCCGTTTCGGGGCTATTCCTGCAGGGAAGGAGGAGTGGAGAGAACATCCGGCTCATCCGAAAGCTGCCCGGGATACGCGGACGGCCCCAGTGTGGGGAGTGAGCTGCCCCCTCTACCCTTCTCCTTGCAGCCCCCTCAGGAACCACCTCCCGTGGGGCTACACGTCTACAGCTCCCCATTCCCGCGCCCCGATCCGGTGCATTTGCTGTAAAAGCCATAAGGGCTTTTACACCAAAACAGGTATTGACCCACGCACTGCAATGGCACAAACTCGCGCAGTCTCACGGCAAGGGGGGCCGACAGCCACGGTGCCGCGAGGGGGCCGCTAGCCCGGCCAGGGCGGAGCGGCTCCACGCCACGGCAGCGGCTGCCCGCGGGGACGAGCACCCAGTTACGGTGGGTGTGAAGGGGCGTTCTAGAAGATGGAGGATTAAGAAACAGGCGGATCGGGACTCTATTTCTCCGCAAACCCTCAATCTTCGCCACCCCCTCGCCCCGTCCTCCACGCGGCACCTCTTTCCTGCAGGCCCGGGGCCAACCCTGCCTTTCCACTCGTGGCCTCCCGCCACCCCCAGCCTGCCCCGTCCCGCAGGGGCCGGGCCCGGAGCGGGTCCTGCCGGGCCGGCAGCGGCCGCAGCGGGGCTGAGGTGCCGCCGTGGGCGCCGTGGCTCCACGTGGGTCCTGCCCAGCCTGGCGCACCACACGAGCAGACCCGGCTGAGGGATGGCGAGAGGCACCCGCGAACCCGTCGAGGGCACAAGCCGGACTGAAGGGGACCAAAGAAACCTTTCACGGTTGAAGTTTGTTCCCTCCTTGTCGGAGAACTTGCTTGGAGTTCTCAAGTTTGTTCACTCAGACACCGTTAAACCTAACGGCCTGTTGGTCTCGCTGAGACGGGGCCTGTTCACAAAGGAGAGCGCTCGCGCGTCAGGCAGGACGCTGCCTCCAAGCGCAGGGAAGGCTGCGGCAGATCGCAGCCGGGAGGCCCCTTTCTCTCGAGTGCTCGCTTACCTCGTGCACTCATTGTGAAACTTAGGGTACAGGCTGAGGAAGCACCCACGCCGCTAGCATGAGAGGGAACAGAGCTAAAGCCCCAAAACCAAAATGCTCAGAAACTAAGCGCTGTCAGGGTGCTCTCCTGTCTGGGTGACTTGTGTTCCTGTAAGGCCTGGGAGCTGTTTTAGGGGCGCTGGAAGCAGCACTCGCTCCCATACAGCAGGCAGCACGTGCAGCGGCCTCGGAACAGCCTCTCCAGTCCCACAGCTCACACAGTCTCCAGCTCTCCAAGCTCACTTCAACAGGCTGATCCAAAAGCTCAATGCCCACTAGCACTCCCTACACCGAGGGCGTGACGGAGCCCATCCCCAGGGGCACGTTGACACCCTTTCCACAGCACTGCCTCAGCTCCGCGGCACTCACAGTGCTAAGACGTACTAGTTTCACCTCACTCTTAGCCCTTCCTTTACATCTAAGGTGCAGTGACACGACACTGCTAAAAAAGGATCGTGTTTCTGCAATTCTCCTTCCTGTATATACATATATATATATTTTGCTTTCAGAAGCTTCAATCTTCTTTGCCCAAGGCACCTTCACAGCCAGCCAGCTCTCTATCTAACTTCTAAACCGAGAACATTGATATATTGGTACCAGCACTTAAAGAAAAAGCCCAATTACATCCTAAGATACCTAGGTTGCGAGTATTACCCTGCTCAGTTTAAAGTTACTTGGTGTGGTTTGCTGTTACTATCATCTTGTCTTACTCTGTTCTTGGGTAGAAAGTTTTAACATGAAAAATAACAGGAAGTCTTTAAAAAAAACCCCAAAACCCACAAATCAGCCCCAGTTGCACATTAGTATGAAAGCAAGCACCACCAGAACTACAGAAAAGGGAAGGCAGAGAAGTTTATTCCAGCAATATTGCTGCACCTCACTTTAGCATGAAGTGTTCATAAAAGATGACTATCCCCCCAAAAAGTATATAAAAACAAGACTAAGTTGTAATTCTGGAAAAAACAAAGAAACAAAAAACAAAACAAAAACCCCAGTCCTTTGATGGAGTAAACACTCGCTCTACTGCAGATGAGGAGGGTTGTGGAGAAGGAGGGCCAACAGGAGGAATAGGGCTTCGGTAATGCTGCCTTTGGCGCAGAGAGGGACAGGTTACCAGGGGAGGGTCATGCCCTCCTAAGGCCAACACTACTAAGTAATACCACATACAGTGTCCAGGCACCTCTCTAGAACACACATTTTTATATATATTCATAGAGGAGCTTCTGCCACCCCTTTACCTGGAGAACAACCATTCCTGTAGCATGGAACCAGCACCATATCCTCCTGCGAAAGCAGCCTTGGCTTCTGTCACGCGTAACCAGCGTCACGCCCTCCCAAAAGAGCTCCACAGCCCGACTGGTAAACCGGCCTCTGCGGAGCCTCTGCCCTCCTTGGATGAGGAAGGCAGGACTGGAGCTCCCGTGGTCAGTGCCACTAGCATTAGCGCGCAGGGAAATCTTGACTCCAAGCACCAAAGGGTTACACAGCAAAAGGCCACTTACTCCTCCGGATAAGCGTCAAAAAAGCTGCTCTCTCCTCTGCCCACCCACCCCCCTTCAATGTAATTCCAAACAGAGTCAGTGGTCTGAGAGCTGCTAGCATCAGTAGCAGTAAAAAATTACTCTCTCAGGGTAGTGCAAGGTCCTCTATGTTAGGATGTCGTGGGCTTGGTGCTCTACCAACATCTCCATGCTCCTCACATCTGTGCACCAGAACTCCAGGCGGTCTTTCATCCCTTTGATCTGGAAGACAAATTCACAATGACTTCAATGGCACAACTGCTAAATACACATACGTTCCCCTTCAAGCACAAAGACTTGAGCGCCAGAACGGCTTCTCAAAGCCCCATGCGTCTCAAGAAGATGCTTGGCATCGGCTTTGACCATCGGGACCATAATGGTCTGAACGAGACTGAAACGCACAAAAGGATTTATTTGTAGCTAGCAGTGCACGGCTAGCAGCTTTTAGAAGCTCAGGGCACCCTACTCAGTCTCCTAAAACATGTGTCACAAACATGAACTTGAGAAGCAACGTTCATCTCCATCACTCCGAACTTCTCCTCCCAAGACTGCCGCCTACTAATCAGAAACTAAAGACTGTTCCATGCCTTCAGTTTTGAGGTAACTGCCAAGTGCCCACATCCCTCTGGAAAGAACCAGCATTCACAGCAAGTATTCACATTTCCTGGTGGCTTGTTTGGCTCTCGGAGAAGCATTTCCAAAATCCTATCCTGCCTGCTGACACATTTGTAATTCCCTACTGCTTAGCACGGTTACAGATACAAAGCACAGCATATAGCCAAGGTGAGAGCCAAAGAAAAACAGTGGAAGAACTGGCAGCACTTCCAGAAGAAACTCTGGGAATTTAGAAGCATAAGGTGACAAATGCACTGGCAGTGACCCTCAGCAGCTCCTACTGCAACTTCCAGGTCATCTCAGACAGAAAAACAACAAAATAAAACAAAACACCCTCAAGTTGATACTGACTTAGCACCGAAGTGGATCATTACCTGTTGTAAATCCAACACACGTGGCTGCACCCATGTCATGTGCACCCTCTTATCCACTTCATCAATACTGCCTTTTACCAATCCCACCGAGAGCGCCTTCATCACCAGCAGTTCCACCTAAAAGCAGGAAAAGAACTGAGAATCACTCACTTCCCCGGAGATGAGACCATTAAGTGGACTCAGCATGCAGAATAGCAGTTACTACACAAAAACTAAGAGCTGCAGTCCATCTCTTATAGGTTACTACACTGCCTTGAGGCTTGACATCAAAATATACAGGACTGCAGATTTCTTTAGGACACCTGAAATCCCATGAAGGACAAGGCAACTGGAAAAACGCGGCTTTACCAGGTGTAAATTGAGCTTGAACAATCCGACTGCCTTCTAAAGATGAACCAAATTCCTCAGCAGACAAGCAGAAGGCGGTAACTATCACGCAAGAGTTATAACAAGACAACGAATGAGACCTGCCACAACAGCCTGCCGACAAGCTGGTAAGATCCAGACTCGGCAGCCACAACAAGGCAGGCAGAAAACCTGCGGAACTGCTGAGCTCAGTCAGGACGGTGGTTGGCAGCTCAAAGCTGAACATGCAGCTGGTCACAAATGCAGCTTTCCTGGAGTTATTAGGCATTTCCATACTACTTAGTTGGTAACTCTATAAACAACCTGGGTAACAGGAGTGACTGCATCCTCATCAGATTTGCAGGTGACACCAAGCTGGGGTGGAGGGAAAAGCTACCACAAAGACAGACCTAGATCATAGAATCATCATAGAATGGCTAGGGTTGGAAGGGACCTGTAGAGGTCATCTAGTCCAGCCCCCTGCACACGCAGGGTCCCCTAGAGCATGTGGCACAGGGTGGTGTCCAGGCGGGTTTAGAAGATCTCCAGAGAAGGAGACTCCACCACCTCTCTGGGCAGCCTGTTCCAGGGCTCTGTCACCCTCACTGGTAAGAAATTCTTCCTCAAGTTCCTGTGGAACTTTTGGTGCCTCAATTTGTGGCCATTTCCTCTAGTTCTATCACTGGCCACCACTGAGAAGAGGCCAGCCCCCTCCTCCTCACTCCCTGTCTTGAGATATTTATATACATTGATCAGGTCCCCTCTCAGTCTTCTCCAGGCTGAAGAGGCCCAGCTCTCTCAGCCTTTGCTCATAGGGCAGATGTTCCAGGCCCCTGATCATCTTCGTAGCCCTGCGCTGGACTCTCTCTAGCAGCTCCACGTCCCTCCTGCACTGGGGAGCCCAGAACTGCACACAGTACTCGAGGTGCGGCCTCACCAGGGCTGAGGAGAGGGGCAGAATCATGGGGGCTGAATAGATGGGCTACAAGACTTGCATGAAACACAATAAAGCTTAAATGTGGAGTTTACTTGGAAACCTTTAGAGCTTCAGAAATTGCAGATTTACAACGACTACGACTAAACTCACCTCGTTCACAGTGACTTTGGCACTCTTTGCAATCTCCTCAAAAGTGAGCTGTCTATGATTGGCCGGTCGGGTGAAAGTCATCTATATTAAGCAAACAAACGCAAAATAAAGATAAAGCTTCCACAGTTCTTACTTTTTTTTTTCCTGCAGCGCACACAGCTTCCCTGCTGTCACCCTTGCTGAGCTCTCACACTGCAGTAGCAACTACATTCCTCGTTTTAATAGCACAGTACTTCAACAAAAATGCCCTTGCCTGTATTAGCAGAAAGCAGCCCCCGCAAACAGCAGGGCTCCTAAACAACAAGTTAATCTCCAAATAAAGGTCAACTTGTGCCAAAATGTCTCTGTGCCTATCCAATCCCTGGCATAATATATTAGAGGTAATAAGAGGAGTTGAAAGTAAAATGCTACAACTAGAATGAATATATATGCACATGTGTACGTAAGAGCATGCATTATGCTTCAGACAATTCAGCTCACTGACAAAAAAAAAAAAAACAAACAAACAAAAAAACCCCCACGCAGATCCAGAGTCACAGAGGCTTCAAGTGACAAGAAAGAAACGGTTTTAAACATGTAGTTACCTCACAATGAGAAGAATTTAGTCTTTAAGAAACAATGAGTTTTCAACTTGGTGTGTTTTAAGAAATTTTACTATAATTCACAGTATTAAAGAGCTATTATTTCAGATGCTGTCTTCAGAAACATGACTTGCTCCCTCCTTCCCCACCTCCCTACCCTGCCTGCACATTCTTGAAACTGCAAGCAGGTAGCACAGAGCATTTATTATTTAATTATATCCCACCCCCGCCGCCCCCAGCAGCACTGGCAATTTAGCACCACCTAGAGACAAAATCTGCAGCTGTACCAACTAGTTACACATGAGCTCCTATAAACATAGGAAACAAACAAGTGTATCCAGAAGAATTTGTCACCTCAGCGAATTTGACTCATTGAAAGGTTTTTGAAAGCAGCATCCTTCCAAATCCCCCATTTAACACCCTGCAGTTCTCAGCTTAGCAGCTCACCTCCATTAGACATAACAGTTGAATCTTCTGCAGCAAAAGTGCTTCATTTGCTGCCAGATCTGGCTGTGAGATGACAAATTAGAAGAAAATAAGTTCATTATTACTTGTTTCACCCCATAAAAGAACAAAATTCTGCATACAGGAAAAAGCCACCATTAAATGCAGGGATGCCCACTGTCCTTCATTAATGTCCACTGTCCTTTCATACCCACTACTGGGCAATGATTCCATAAAACTACCAGTAAAGACTGTGTGCTTAAAAGCAGTACTCTACAAGGTAGGCAAGCCTATATTGAAGGCTACAGCTTGGCACAAGTTAACACAAAAGTCAGTCTATAAACCACTGCTGCATCAGTGATATATCTGGTATATCTGGTACAGCCACTGCAGCTAATACCCCACTTCACAGCTTCCTTGAATTTTCTGGAAAAAAATAAGGGAAAAGCACCATTTGGCAGCAAAAGCAATTTAACATCACAGCAATTACAGCATTGTGAATATTAAATTAGAGACAATCTTCCTACCCAGGGCTGCGTAATGTCTTTTGGGGCTTTTTCCTTGGTTACAAAAAGTCTCTCTTTTTCACTCCTTTCAAGCAAGAAAACCAAAAGAAAACTAAAGACACAAGATTAAAAAAGCATGACTATGCAACAGTTGAGGCTATACTAAAGCACCTAGTTCAGGAAACTTAAGCTAGGGGTCCGAAGAAACTCCTAAATCGTCTGTAAATATTATTAAGCCTAAGCTTTACTTGAACAACACAAGCAAGTTATTCACTCACCTGCTGACCCCAGGCTGACTTTAGAGCCTGAAACGTCTCTACGTTTCCACTGTTGAAGGCATAAAGTGTATCAATCAGCCACTGCCGATCCGTGTTTCTCAGGGACTCCAGAACAGGGTGCATGAGCTGCAAGAATCCAAGCGGGACAAGTGTTAATAGACTAAAAATCACTCTGTGATGCCCAACAGCTGCAACAAACCACAGTTAGCTTACCAGCTCCCCAAAGTTATAAACACCTTCTCCCAGAAGCCCGGCCAGTCCCAGCGTGAAGGCTCTCTCCTGCTGCTCCGATGCTGGAGGGAAAGAAAAGCTTGGATCAAACAGCAGTGCCTATCAGCTCTTCTTCTGCCCTCCTTCCTGTGCCTGTCTTAAGTCGTCCCCAACCCTTCTCAGCCCTCACTCCCAAGCCTGAAATTCAAAACCTTCAAGAACCATGGCATAACACAAAAAGGCAACTTCTGGAAACTAGACAGAATAGGCTAGGAAGTAGAACAACCTGTCCCATCTGTTAGGGACACTGCTTCCCATCACAGAGTAGAACTAGGAGCAGAATCCTGCTCATTCATTCTCCTCGTGGACTTTTGTAGCTAGATCCTGCTCCCACTACAACAGACTCAAAATAACATTGAGAAAAAAAATATTCTGTCAGAATATTTATTTAGACTGAAGTGATGGAATGAAAAATGAAAACTGGGACTATGTTCAGCCACAAACAAAGAGTTACCAGGCAGATCTTTAACATCAATGCAGCCCAGGAAGCGCAGAGCATCCTTGTAGTAAGAGGCATGATTCCCAATCGTCTGGTAGTACTTGCTGGAGAGGTCATAGAAACGGCTGTGAACTGAAGTCACCCCAGGAAGATTGTTCAGCATCTCCTCAACTTCTTCAATGGTCTCCTAAATCAGACCAAGAAACAAGTTTACGGCTAAAAGCACAAAATACACATCCATGCCCCAGAGCCTTCTGATGCACCACAGAAAGGGTCACAATATTCCCATTTGGTTCAGCAGTTGCACCCGTTCAGTGACGAGGCAGACGAAACCACAGCCAAGGCACTACGTCCAGATTCAAAGCGAAGCAATGGCATTCTCTCTTTACAAAGGTGTTCCACTGAAGGAAGCAAAAATGTCTACTCTTCATGCTTGTACCGAGAGACGTAAAACAAAACTGCATAGAAGAAGAAAAAAAGCCCTCAGCTTTCCGAGATGGTTCTAAAAGACTCTAGGAGATAAGGAAACAACATGTTCAGCACCAGAAACTGGGTACTGCTATTCAGTCATCTTCAGCAGCTCATCAGCAAGTAACGTGTATGCTGTTGAATTCAAGGTACCCTCTAAACTAGAAGAAAAAAAATACCAAACTCTGGGGTTTGGGTTCCATATTCGTTTTTCTTCAATCTCAGAATGGAAGTGTAGACACAGGAAGGTCCATGCTTAAAGTAACTGCTGAAACAAGGCACAGTGCTCCTAACTATCCAAACGTTCATGTCTGTGCAGCTCAAGTGACCATCTCACCTTTGTGACTTGCAAGTCTCCAATGTTCAGCTTGAGAGCCCCGATGGCTGTTTTACACAAAATGACTGCTTCATCACTGCTTTTCACCTGCGGTCAAACAAAAATATGCACTTTGGATATCTCCTTGTTCTAGTTAGGCAGGCTTTCAAAATCCATACTGTGTCAGCTTTGTTATATTTTGCTTATTCACAGATCCCCGTGTTAAATTCCAGGACTGGTCACCGAGGAAAGCAGAAGGCATTTTCCAGCACAGATTCCAGTATATACATACTCGCTTCTTCACCTATACCAAATGCACTCATACGCACAACAAATTCTGTACTGGGACTACCAGAGAAAAGAGCAGTTTCACAAATACCTTTTCCCGAGTCTTTTCCAGAAAAGAAAGGGCCACATTGGGATCTAAAGCAGAGCAAAAGAGAAGGCGTATTAGGAATTTCAGCAGAACTGAATCTCAATCTAAAAACAAACTCCATGAAGCATAGAAACTGGCACTTTCTCTTTTCAATACCCCAGAGTGCCAATAGTTTTAGTTTAAGACCAAGGACTTAGCTATTACTATTAATTACCAAGGTTTCACAATCATCAGTTCCTAAAAAAGGCCATCAGCCACAGGCAATGTCACTTACCTGTCATTTGCCTAACTACATGAAGAATGATCTCTACCAGGGACAAGGGGTTCACCCTAGAACAAAAACAAACCTCATTGCCACAACAGTCTCAGATGTAGGTAACAGTAGGTCACCCCTGCATTTTGGGGCAGATAGACTCACCTGTGTTCAAACTCACTGATGAAGTTCTCATAAAGCTGTAAGCAGAAGGATACAGAGACTCAAGGCAAGAAGGCAGTTTTAGTGACGACACTTGTATTTTGTTTTATTCCAGCTCACTGTCTGAACAAAGCAGCTGGCATCCAACTCACCCTCTGGATTTGGTACACTTACAGGCTTTCCCAGTTGGTTTTTTGTTTGTTTTTAAGAAAGCAGCTTATTTTACAGATTTTAGAATGTACAATATCCTCTCATCTGTACAAAACAACTGCAGGAAAGCCCCCCCCACCACTATCAGGTACTACAATGCAATGCATTCCAGCTCCAGACTGCCCCAGTGCATGTCTTCAGTCCTCGCTGTGCAATTAGCTCAAGCCTCAATTTTTCCAATTTACCTTTATAAGTATCATTAAAGAAAAAAAAAACCTTGCTATCTAGAAACTAAAAGCTGGTTATCGTGGAAGTAATTAGTGAAAATGAATTTGAATCCAAGCCACAAAGGAGAGTGAAAACATGCAGCTAGCAGTAACCTGCAAACAGGATTTACCATTAAACCTGGTTTAAGAGTTCAAAAACTGAAACAAAACACGGCAGAAGCTGCCTATTTCCCCTCGCTACAAACCCACCATCGCCCAGTGCTGCTCCAGGGAGGGGGAACGGGCCGCCCTGGCATAAGCAAGCGCCTCACCTTGATAAGCCCATCCCCTTGGGCAAAGCAGGGGTCCTGCACAAAGTCCAGCACTTGCAGCGTCAGCTGGTGCCAGAGCCTTCAACAACAACAAGGGCAGCAAGAATTAACCGCAGCTTTCGCACCTCACGCCAGCTCTCCCTCCCGCATCACACAGGGGAGACAAACCCCTTTGGAGGCAGCGTGCCTTTCCGCAGCTGCTAGAGGGGGGGAAATGGGGGGGAAACGGGGGGGAAACCGGGGGAGCTCCCCCTTCCAAACCCCCCCGGGGCCGAGCAGGGGCAGGGCCCAGCCGCGCCCGCTCACTTCTTGTTGTAGAGCTCCTCCAGGCGGTGCCACACGGCCGCCTGGCCCGGCCCCGAGCTCTGGCTCTGCTGCAGGAAGCCCGGCACGTCCTTCATGGTGATGGCGACGGCGGCAGCGGCGACAACGGCGACGCTCCCCGCGCTCGCCGGAAATGCACACTCACTGCCGGCGCCGCGCGCGGGGCACTGTGGGTACCGTAAGGCACCGCTTGAGGGCACCGCCTCTAGCCGGGGAGCGCAGGCGGGGAAAGGGGGAGGCGTCCGAGGACGGGTGCGCCTACTCGCGGCATTGCGGTAGAGCCGTTAAACGGCCGCCGCTAACGGCCGCCATGGAGCGGCGGGCGGCGGCGCTGAGGGCGGCCCCGTGGCGCTGCCCGGCATGGCGCTTCCTCGCGGCCTGGCGCCGTCTCTGGGAGCTGCGGTCCCGCTCCGCTCCCGGCGCGGTGCCGCCGAGCAGGTCCCTCTCCGGCGCGGCGCCGGGCGGCGCGGCGGGCGGCGGGGGGCCGCGGCTCGGCCTGGCCGCCGTGGCGGAGATGCTGCGCGGTCAGGAGCGCCGCAGGGTGCTGGTGATGGCCGGCGCCGGGCTCAGCACGCCCAGCGGCATCCCGGACTTCAGGTTCGCCGTTGGCAGGGCAGCGAGTTAGGACCGCAGGCCTCAGTAACAGCAGCTCCTCTGCCCCTTGTGCTGTCAGCTCACGCCAAGCTAGTGTTAAGGACAGGTGACAGAAGCCATGTGCGTGCCTGACACCAGCAGCTAGTGCCCACTCTGCACAACCTTCCCCCTGCTCCCCGGCCCCGAGGGCACCTCTGCCCCAGCAGAGGGGGCGACACTAGGCCTTGGGCTGCGTGCTGGGGGATCCCAGGTCTTGGTGCTCTTCTGCACTGAACACGTGGTGCAAGGCAGCAGGAGAGAGCCCAGCAGGTCCATCCGTGTGCCTTGCCATCGCACCGGGCCCGGGCACCGATGCATCAACGTGCACCGTGTCCACCAGCATCTCTCCCTATCCCCCCTCTCTCTCTCCACAGGTCCCCAGGGAGCGGCCTCTACAGCAACCTCGCACAGTACAATATCCCTTACCCAGAAGCCATCTTTGAACTGAACTATTTCTTCCTTAACCCCAAGCCCTTCTTCACCTTGGCCAAGGAACTCTACCCGGGCAATTACAGGCCCAACTACGCACACTATTTCCTAAGGCTGCTGCATGACAAAGGCCTTCTTCTCCGTCTCTATACGCAGAATATTGACGGGCTGGAGAGAGGTGAGTTGTTTCTTCCCTGGCGCTCGGCAGCAGAGCCCCAGGAAGCGGTGAGGGTAAGAAGCGAAACAGGAGGCAGGGCCGGGAATGGTGGCCCCGTGGTGAGTGGATCCCCTGCTCTGCGTGTGTTCCAGTTGCTGGGATCCCGCCTGATCGGCTGGTCGAAGCCCACGGCACCTTTGCCACGGCCACCTGCACCGTGTGCCGCAGGACGTTCCCAGGAGAGGACTTTAGGGTGAGCAGGTGTTGCCTCGGGAGCTCCCGCAAGGAAGGGCAACCTGTTGCAGGCCTGTTGCTCCTTCCTGCAGGAGAGCTGGCTCGAGGCAGGGAAGCAGAGAGGCTGGCTGTTGCTGTGAGGACGCGATGCGATTCTGGCACTGCATGCACAGGTAGGCACCCGGGCCACCCGGTAACGAGCGTTTTTGGGTGCTCTTGCTTCAGGGGGACGTCATGGCAGACAAAGTGCCTCGCTGCCCTGTCTGCACCGGAGTCGTCAAGCCCGACATTGTGTTCTTTGGCGAGGAGCTGCCGCGCCGCTTCTTCCTGCACGTGGCTGACTTCCCCCTGGCAGACTTGCTTTTCGTCATTGGAACGTCTCTGGAGGTGTGGGGCTAGGGCAGATCCCGGCTTTTGCGGAGAGAAAGGCGCATGGGAGCAGGGCCCTGGGGACTTTAGAGGAGATAAAGAGGTGGGGATAGGAGGAGAAAGCGAGAAACTGCCGCAGTGAGGAGATCAAATTGAAGGCACTAGTGTCAGAGGGTGCGTGTGCTCCGAGACATGGCCCTCTGAAATGTGTGCGCTGTTGGTAGAGGCGAGCGCCTGGAGAGGAGGAGATGAGTTTCATGGCTCCCTGAGGAGAAGCTCCTGCATAAATGCAGTGAATTGGAAGTGGGTTGTCCTACAGACTTGCTCAAAGCTCAGCATGCAGTGGATTTGTGCCCCCGCAGTGCCCTGCAGCGGGGCGACCGTCTCTCTCTGCTCCGTGTGGGTGGCCTTCCTGCAGGTGGAGCCCTTTGCCAGCCTGGCCGGCGCTGTTCGCAGTTCCGTTCCCCGCGTCCTCTTCAACCGGGATCTCGTGGGCCCCTTCGCCTGGCAGCACCGCCACAATGACGTAGCCCACCTGGGGGACGTGGTCAGCGGCATCAAGAAGCTTGTGGAGCTGCTGGGCTGGACACAAGAGATGCAAACGCTAATCCAAGAGGAAAAGGAAAAGGTGGGAAGGGGCTTGGTGCCCTGTGTCCCCCAGCCTCTCCAATCTTTGTGCTGGGGAGCTGCAAGGAGCTCCTTGTGCTCCAGCCATTGCCAAACTTGCAGCCTGCATTGAGAGGGAGGGACTGTGGACAGGTGCAAAAAGGTGTTTAAAAAAAGGAAGCGACCCACTCAGTTACTGGAAAGCTGTTATTTATTCCCAAAGGGAACCTCCTGGAAAAGCAGTATAGATTTTTAGGCAAGTTCTCCTGGAGCTGAAAGTGAAAAGACTAGGAAAACCCCTACGGTGTCTCTATGAAATGAGTCCAAACGAGCCTGTAAGTCAGCAGAGAACTTGCTTTTGCACTTAATCATCACAAAAAATATGTCTATTCTCATCTTCAGAAAATGCTTCCATCAAAGACTTACTGTAACAAACACTGATACAGCGATTAACATGGATAAACTCTGAGGGGGGACATGTCCTCAGGGGCTAATTAAAGAGGCAACTTTTTTTTTTTCCCCCCACCAGTCAATTTTCCCCTGTGATGTTCCTGTGACATCTGGGATCCTTGAGAGCTGAACTTCAAAAGTCAGAAATTACAGATGTCATAAATTCTTGATTACTTTCTGAGCTTAGTATTAAGGTACTATTATTACTGTGTTTTGGACAGATTTTTCCACATATGATATCAGAAACTTTTTAAACTTGTTTTTCATTTGAGTAAGAGTTGTAGCTTCTGGGCTGGACCAACCTTTCTGCTTGTGTAGACAGGAACAGTCCCATTGTCCACAGCAGGGCTATGCTCTCTACAGCTTGTATTTTTAACAGCTATACTGTCTATACATGATTTCTTCTGACCCCAGAGAAAATCTTTTATTCAAGATTTCAGTGTAAGATCAAGGTTCGTTCTTTCAGCGTAACAGGAGAGGAATGAGGAGGAAGCAATACTCTCGTGAGGTTTGTATTTTTCACTGCAAGCCAGTTATAGTTTATAGGAGAGCAGCCTCTCTTTGATTTAGCAGCTGTGCTGATGTTGGTCACAGATGGATGAAGCTGATGTAAATCTGGGAGCAAATGGAATATAAACTGTTCCTGCTCTGGGTGCTAGGCAATGCTCACTGGCTGAGCTTGGGGGCTGGAAGGATTGAAATATGCTGGCAAACACTCTCTTTTTGTCTATTTTTAGCTGGATGTGAAAGACAAATAGGCCAACTGGCTTCCTGCTGCTGGAAAACGATGTCCACCTTGGAAAGAGAGCTGTTATGGGCGGGCAGGGAAGAAGAATGGCAGCAGGGAGCAGCCAAGAGGCTCTGCAGCAGCGTACATGGACTTGGTGGCCTGGGGAGGAGGGGGTGCTCGGCGCTGCGTCCAGCACCCTGCAAAAGGAGAGAGAAGCCTTTGCCCAAGAAGGTGATGGAGGCTGATGCCCAGTTGGTTCTGGTGCTTTGGGACAGCTTACAGAGTCCACACTTGCTCTTGCCTCGTCACGGTCCCTTAGGAGACTTCCATCTTTTCACGAGCAGCTCTGGCAGCATCAGGCAGCCGGAGCCTCATTTGAAGGTGCTGTTGTCCCACTGGGAGACCTTTGCTGGGAAGCACGGCCAGAAGCTTGCCACCTGTCCCCCGGGGCTCGCACACCGCCTTGCATGAGATCTGCCCAGGGGGCTCCCTCTTTCTGAGCCCTCCAGCTTCAAAGACCCACGAGGGGACCTGAATTCCAAAGCCCAGGCTTTGACAACACTACGGGGGTCAGGCCTTGCAGCAGGCCGGAGGATTCGCAGCCCAAATCACTTCCAAAAGCTGGAGTTCTCAAGCTGCTTCCAGCATACTGAGCACCCACCAGCTCCTGCCACAGCTCCTCCACAGTCAGTTTTCAATAGTCCCAATATTTTCATTGCTGCAGACCTGTACTGTTAATTTGTCAGATGAAATCTGTTAATCACAAGACAAATGCTACCCATGGGCTTCTGTCTGAGCAAGGACAGCTCCAGCTGCTGGAAGCTCTCAGTTTTGAATCAGTGGAGAGAGAATAATTTGTTAATAAAACCAGTGCTAATCATCTTGCCAGCATCAGCTGAGGGTTTTTCTGTGAACACCTCCCTGTAAAGGCTGTCCCACAGAGAGGAGTACCAGAGTACAGAAGCAACTCTAGGCACCTGCTTTGCACAATGCAGGCAGAGCAGCCCCTCTTCCTTAGAGCAAGGCGTTAAGTTCAGCTGGTCCCAGGTCCCATCCTAGATTGGTACCCCTCCAACCCAAAGCTTCTCCACCATCGTGTTGCTGTTAACACCAAGGAGGCACAAACCCCAAGCAAAGGGAATCAAAGGATTTTGAGAGCAAAATTTTTATCTTAAGTGCATGACATTCAAAATACCTGTTATTGCCTTCTATGCCTAGAAGCTCTCCTTAGGGCAAACCCAGAGCCTTGAAAAGCCGCCTATGGAGCTTTATGTTTAAGTTAAAGATGTCAGGGCCTCCTCTCCTGCAAGCTGTTGTGACTCAGCCACATGGAGATTGCTGGCTGTGGGGAAGTCTGGCACATCAACTGTTAGCATTACAGAAACAGAGATTTTTGGGTGCTGTTCCCTAGCTACTTTTTTGGAGAGGCCTGAACAAACTCAGAGCCAGACAAGCAGGCATGGTTACCCAAACGTGCCACTCAAATACAGCTGCACGTTCCTTCTTGCAACACTTTTTTCCATCAATAAAGAAAGAAACAGCAGGACAGAGATGCAGTTGGCCTAGAACTCCAGGTGTGATGGGCAGAAGCTAATTCTCAGGGCAGAAGCCTCTCAGTGAATCTTCATGGGTTAGTTTTACGTAACTGCTGTAATCAAGAATGCAAAAACCAAAATCTTAAAGTCACTGAGCATCTGAGTGCAAAACTTCCATGTAGGAAACATGCACAACTGCAGCCTCACCCAACCCAGATCTTCTGGGCAGCTGCCGTCACCCAGCCTGACCAATCTGTCCCCGCAGAACCCAACCCATGCTGCACTTTCCAAGAGGTGCCATTTCACATGTTTGTCACTCACTCTAAGCCAGCACACTCAGCAGACCTGTATTGCCCACGCGCACCAATTTCAACCGTCCATGAAGGAGACCCAAGCTCACAGGACTTGCTCACACTTGAAGGCCTGAGGGGCCTCCTGCCTTTGCATCATTTCCATGCTACAGTTTTATGGCCCCAGTAAAACTGAGCTCAGTCAGTGGTGCAGAACCATTTGTTTGTCATAAAAAACCCACAAACCAAACCAGCATCTCCCTTCTTGCTCAGACTGCAGTGTCAGATGAATCACCAGCACATAACCATTCCTCAGAAGGTTTTTTTTTTAATTCTAGCATAACTTCTGCATTCCTATGGGTGCTAGCAAGTTTTGGGACAAGACAAATTGGAGCATTTTCCTTTAAATCATCTTTTCTTTAAAAAGGAAAAAATAAAAAATAAAGACTAAGCCACAAGGAAGGACAGGATCCACACCTGTCCCTGGGCACAAAGAGCAATGGAAAGGTGGAAAAGCCAAGGCAGATGAGGAGGCAACACACAGCACAGATTTTGGCCTTTCAGTTTGAAAGTGCAGGGAGTAAAGGCTAATGCCAAAACCTAAACTCGGTGGTAAGAGGAGCGCTGCACAGTGTCACAGACCAAAGAGTGGAGTGTTTCCAGCGACCACTTGCACGTTTCTTTCCTGGGGTAGATGAGAGTGCTGCAAGCATCACCCGAGAGCTGAACTCACCCTCGCACGCAGGTCCTCCCTGTGCTCCCGCTCACACGGGCATCGCCACGAAGCACATGCATGTACAGGGCCCCGCTCACGACACGCACGGACTGCACCGAGGCCCCCACAGCCACCCTGTCCCTGCCGCAAATAACCGCGCTTGTGGAGTAACCGTGCGTGGGCTGACACGTAGCTGCACCCTTCTTCCCAAACATCACATATTCAAGAGAAAAAACTACTAATGGAAAGTCTTGGAAGCAGTTTGGACTCTGAAATCCTCAAGACAACAGTTGAGGGAAGAGACCAAGGTGAAGCCAGGCCACAAAGAGCCTCTGGGAAGAGGTGGTTGTGGAGCTGGGAGAGAGGCAGGTGGTGTTCGCTGTGGATCATGAAGGGTCCAGGCTGGATTCAGATCCCACAGGGAGGGTCCTGGCCCAAAACTAGCCTCCAGGTGCAGCACCAGTTCCAGAGGGAGAGCAGATGGAGGCTCCCCAGTCTCCTGGGGTTGGGGGCAAGAGGTCGGGATCAGTCCAGGCCCAGCTCCGAGTCGGAGGACGATCTCTCGTCAGCCATGTCACGGATGGCGTTCTCCATGGGGGCGAGGTTGCCACTCGGCGTGATGCCCATCGGTTGGATGACTTGCTCTCTGCAAGCAGGGAGGAGAAGGGGACAGTTACATGGGTCCGGGATCCGCAGCAGACACCACAGAACATGGCAGAGGAACATCAGAAACGCAGGCATGGGTAGATACTGTCACAAGGGGCCAGCTTGGAGGACAGCAAGGGGACAGCTACATCAGCAACACCTTCCAGCACCACAAGGTGACTGCTGAAACACCAGCCACAGGCAGTGCCCTTCTCAGCTTCTCCGAACAGGATCAGATTTAGGTCCCATTCTGCATGGTTGCCAGAGGAAAACTAGCTCTGCTGTTGGACTCCCTCTCCTACATGCACTGGAAGAGGATGTATTAAATACACAGCCATTTTCCTTGCTGCCCTTGGGAATGGTCTGAACTCAGTCAGCAGATCCTGGGACCCTGGATAGATGAGAGATGATGGGACAGAGCACTCCTGCAGGGAAGGGGACTTGGTTGTACCAGCTGCCATCTGTCTCCAAAATGCTCCTTCCTTGGGACAGTGGCTCCTTTTCTTAGCAGGTGGCTGGCCAAACTCAGCAATGTGACTCTTTGGAACCAGTGCAGACACGCAGGGGAAATTTGTGGTAACACAGGCACTGCAATGCCTACCCGCAAGGGCCTGCCTTAAAGAACACAAGAAATATTCCCAGAACATCTCCCTCAAGCTTTTCTTTACATCCCCTGTAGCCTTGGAAAGATGGGTGGTAGGTGTAAGTCACAGACACGTGGGTGCTAACACAAGGACAGGCATACACAGCTTTCTGCTACCTGGACAGCTTGTCAAACATGTTGACTAACTTCATGGCTTCATATTCCTTCTGTTCTTCAGTCATCCCTTCCATGGGGTTGGGGAGCTTCTCCTCAACACGTCCCGTCACAGGATTAATGCTACAAGAACAACAAAACCAGGACAGCTAAGACGATAGCTGCCTAAAACTCAGGCTTTACTGTACTGGACAAAGAAAGCCAGCAGTGAGCTTGGTTATCATGGCCACAGCAAATGAGGGCCCTGTCATTTTGCTGCATAGGCAAGACCCCAGCACTACTGCCATGAAACAGTGCGGTGCTTCCAGGGTCTTTCTGTATGTTTCCCCCCACAGTCCTCCTTACAAATCCTCTGGCATGGGAAACGTCCCCCATCCTGACTTTGCAAAAAGGAAGCCAGCTCAGTGCAGCAGCACAGGGCCTCTCGAGACAGAGGTGGGGACACAACGGACTCCGGCTGAAGGAGCCTACTCTGCTCGCAAGCCTGTGCCCAGCTGTAGGGTCTGCCTGTGTCTACTGGTGACCACCTGCACCATGAGCACCTCTTCTGCAGAATCATTAAACCCAAGGCTTCCTGTGGGGCAAGAAATCAAAGCTAAGAATTAAACTGAATGTAATGAGAAGTGATCTGTGTCTGTGAAAGAGCAGGACAGGGTGGGTGTGGCAGGGAGATGGCAAAGGGGCAGGTCATGAAAGGGACAGAGCATTGAAGAGGAGGGATAGGCAAAGGGATGTTATGGAGGGGGAAGTGGAGCTCTTTACTTGGGCTTTGCCTCCTTGTACTCTTCCGTGTCAGTGTCTTCATCTTCCGAGTACTCTCCCTCTTCCCGACCTCCAGCCATGAGGCCTCGTGCTGCCAGGAGCCCAGCTGCGTTCCCATATCCCGTGTACTTCACAAACCGTGACACTGCCGGGGAAAGGAGAGAGGGAGTGCGCCCCTCGTGCTTTCCTTCCCGAAGCCTCTGCGGCCCCTGTCCCGCAGCAGCCTACCGCTCTCCTTGCAGAGCACGAAGAGGAACTCGGCGGCGCAGTGCTTCACGTCAGTGTCGATGTGCGTCATCAAGCGCACCAGCTTGTTCCGCAGCGAGTTCCCCACCTCCGGCCGATTCCTCACGTCCCGCAGAGGCGGCAGCACCTGCGAGGCCACCACAAGGAGACATCAGTGGCACTGGGACAGAAAACACAGGTTGCACAGGGGAAACATGCATTTATTTTACAAAATCAGCTAAAACTAATAAATCCAGGAAGCACTGAAGATGTGAAGAATACTGTGTACCAAAGGCCTCAAAACTCCGGATGTGAAAGCCTAATCCAGAGAGAGGAGAGGTCTGTTTGGAGGATGGCAAAGTTCAGGCAGGTTGCTATGCTTCCCCTCTCTTCCAGTAAGCCTCACTGGGCTTCTGGCTGAGCCCAGGGACTACCTTTGCTTTCAGGAACTTCCTCGTCTGGCGATGGACTCGGGCGCTCTCGGTCAGCAAGTTCAGCACCGGGGTCAGACTCTCTTTCAGCTTGTGTCCCTGCAAAAACACCCACAAAGTGAACAAGGCATCACCCTGAGCTCCGCTTGTCTCGTGAGAGAACCGATTGGCAGGGAAGCAGACGGACACTGAGGCTCTCAGACCTCTGCAGCAGGAGTTTCCAGGGCTCAGTCACTCCTCAAAAGCACGACTCTGAGCCCTGCTCTGTGGCAGAGGGCTGGAAATACCAGAAGGAGTTGGGCAAACCTGTCAGTCAATTTGGCTGCATCCAAACAGCTGAGCTGCTCATCAGACCACCAAAGGGTTCACTGAAGCAGGGTATTGTGTGCTATCACCCAGCTTCCCCTCTGCTGCTCAGTCAATCTCACTGCCCATAAAGCAATGGCATAGTCATCTTCCCTGTCCACAAACGTTTTGGCCTTGCCAAGGTTTTGTCTCTGTTTTAAGAAACAGACACATCTATAAAAGGATATCACCAAACTAACAAAACCTTAGTGGTGCTCCCAAGGTTTGGGTATGACACATTGGTGCTGGGTTTTCTAAGGTTAAACGTAGTATGAAGGAAATGCACCTGTAAAAACAAGCAGGAAGAACTCATCACAGCATCCTCTCAAGCTTACCCTGTCAAGACGTCGCTCCAGGAAATCCAGCAGGATGCTGACCACGTCCATGTTCACACCCATGTACTCAAGAGAGCCCGGGCGGACTTTCGGGGTCAAGAGGACATCCAGGCATTTCAGGGGCAGGTTGCCCAACAGGTTAACTGTATGGCTGGATGCACGAAAGAAGTGAACACTTGGTCAGGAAGCTTTGTTCACAGATCTTCAACTACCCAGAAAGACACATTCATCATGACCTTCCAGCAGCATGAGGACCTTGAGGTCACCCCCAAGCTGTTTCTGGCCTCACACCCCTAGAACTGTGTAAATTAAAACATTTTATAGAAGGCTGAAGAGCTTGCTAGGAGACCTAAGAGACATCAGTGACAGCTGAGAAAGCAGGAATCACGACAGAGGCCAAGCAGGACCAAATCCAGGAAGTCACAGCTCTATCTCTAGGGACTCCCCCTCTACGACTTGTTCCCACCTTGACAGACACGTAATGCCGCTCAAGATGCTTCCCCTCTGATCTCAGGGACAGGATGGGGTCACCTGCTCAAAGTTCATGCCATGGCACCAACACAGCTCAGCAGTGCAACACAGGCAATTTCTCAGCAAGACTCAGGAGACAGCCTGTTAATTAAGGCCAGCTCAGGAACTCTTTAATTAAGGGAGCAAACACCTGCACTGGCAAGTAGGCCACTAAAGTGGGTGGAACCACTGAGGGGACCTCACACTGGGTGCTGAACACAATCCTTGGAGCCAGGCAAGTTTGGACAAAATATTTCCTCCTGTAGACTGGGACCTCATGACATTAATGCACATAATTTGACTGTGCAAATGGCAGGGCTATTTCTGACTTCTAAGAAGATGAGGAAACTGTAGGCGGGACCAAAGGTGCCTGTTTTGTAGCAGTGATCTTAGCAATGACTGGACAAGCAAGGGATGTTAATGCCGCGGTCAGACAGCACCTGTCTTAGGGAGATCTCAGGCCTGTTTCTAGGGCACTAGAAACATTTTCTCAGTATCTGCTAAAGACCTGTGGAATTCCTCCGTCCGGTCCTCTCCATCAGCAGAGATCATGAGGCAGTGGCGCAGGAGGGCACCCAAGTGCCGGTACAAAGCAGCGTCTTCCTGGCTCCAAAACAGAAAATGAAAACTTGGATGAGGAAAAGGAACCTCCTGGAGCCTGCTCCTCCTTTAGCCCACAGCCTTATCCCTCCCTCCAGCAACATAGGAATGAGTAGAACAGCATTCAAGTGCAAATATTCTCCACATTCTCCCCTTGCTTCATGTCAACACACGTTCTTCCTCCTGTTCCAAGCAGTTCCCACCATTCAACAGCGAGCCAAGGGGCAGAAGCAGCAGAAGGCTGACCCGAAGGCATGTTCTCCATGAGACCTCCCTTTGACCCTGTTCAGAAGGTGACCTGGTAAGCAGCCTCTCACCGTACCAAGAAATGAGGCCTCTGGAGGGCCTGCTTTCCCACCCACACAAAGAATCAAGTCACTAAGGAGAAGAAAAACTTTAAAGTAAATGTTAATGCTGTCAAAGTCTTAAAGTGGAACAGTGCATTGACCAGAGGCAATGCTCAAGTGATGAAGGGTCAGACGCTCAAGTCTCTTGCTATCCTTACATGTAAGAGTGGTGCAGACCCTAAGGGCCAGCCAATCTGCAGTAAGAGGAAACACCAAGCAGAGAAGGAAACTCCAGAACAAGCCCAGAGCGTGGAGAAGCACGAGCACGGCAGGGCGGCATGCCCCAGGAGCTCACCTCATCCACTTCCCTCTTGCTGGAATCAAAGGTGATATTGAAGAGCACCTTCAGGATCTCCATTGCTCGCTCCGTCTCCTGCCGAGGCAAAGGTGGGAGAAGCCCCTCCTCGGTGGCCACTTCATACGGATCCATCCACTTGACGCCAAGGGTCAGCTCCAGTGTGTCTGTCATGAGACTGATGCCCCGGAGCTCCTGAGCGAGCTGCTGCCGGATGTCCACTCGGAGCGCCGTCAGCAGGAAGAGGAGGCGCAGGTCAAAGAACTTCACCTCGTGAGGAAGGCTCCTCTCGTTGTAGAGCTTGATGCGCTTCGCCAGGCCCACCACCAGCCGGGCTTCGGCTGTCAGCTCCTGCGCCCTAGGGCTGCTGAAGACGATGTTGCAGAGGCATTTGAGGGATTCCAGGATTACATCCAAGTCCGGGACCTCTCGGATGAGCTCCTCCGAGTAATCAATGCCAGCATGCCTGGAGAGGGTCTTCAGGCCTTCCTTGGTGGTGAAGGGGTCAAGACAGTGCTTGTCCCGGGACAGGATACGGATGCTTTCCAAACACGTGACCTGACAGGATGGCTGTAGCTCTCTTTCCAAGAACTTGATCAGCAGCTGGGCCATTTTCTGGGCAGAGGGAAAGTAGTAACTTACTGTCAGAACTGAACGAGTGACCACTGGTTCTGATTGAGTGAGAGTCTGACTCGGATTTCAGAGCATGTGCCCCAGGCTACACTGCCAGAAGAACCGAGCATCAGGAATAAGATGTGACTTCAGAAGATAGACCCAAAAAAGTGAAGTATCCAAGGCTACATCCGGATTTGTGACCTATCCGGTTGTTCTACCTCAGGTCACTGGCAGAGTGCTCGGATCTTCCCCAACCCAGTCCTGCACTTTAGGCTGCAGTTAGAAAAGCATTAGCTACCCCTGAACAGGCAGGCACAGGCCCACAAGAGAAGCACATCACTGAACCCAGAGCAGTCCCCAAGTATGGGGAGATGCTGACTTTTAGCCTAAAGCATCATCTACTGCTGGAAAACTAAAGCCAGGGACTTTGTGCACATCATTCCCTAACCAAGATTGTCAAGTCTGTGGAGGAAAAAAGCCTTCATCTCTCCTTCTGAAATTTGTCACAAGGAAATCCTGCTGCACCCAAGTACAGAGCAGCAGGAGCAGTCTCCAACCAACTAGAGAGAGAAACCAAAGAGCATGCTTACCTTCCTCTCCTCCCGCTCCTCATCATCAAAGGTGAAGCACTGAGATTTCTGTGGGGGCAGAGGAGAAAGAACGAAGTTCAAGTGACAGGTTAGAAGGCTGCAGAACTGCAGGCCCATTATTCTGGCAGACGCTGTCCCTCATTCATCTCTGAAAAACGCTTGTGATCAATGTCACCTCCTGCACATCCTTGCTGGCTCTGTGGTGAAGGCTGAATGCCACAAGCCAAAACTGTGCCCATCCGAGTGACACACTTGTTTTTAAATACTGCAGGAGTTGAGCAGATATGCAGCACAATCCACAGTGTGGCATTTTACACCATAGTGAAACATTTAATTCCTTATGCTCAATGCCACCTTAGCATATCCCAAGCTTTGCCAATACATTTTTTTCCCTGTGATATTTATTCTTCCTTCCCTGACTGAAAGTACTGCCTTATTATTTGCAAACAGATCCTTTGTGTTCTTCATTCCTACGGTGCCTGGAAATAACTCATGTTCTTTAAACACAACTGATTAGCACAGGTAAGCGCCCTTCTCCATAGGGTGTGCTTTGCTGCCTTGTGTTACTTTGCATCTGTACCTGAAACTGAACTGTACTTGAACACCACACAAAACGTGCCCAAATCTCACGAACTTTGGCTGCATTGTGGGCACGTAAACACGTTCATCTGGAGTCTTTAGTGTCTCACACGGCTCTTCAGTAAGGCAGGCTTTGCAGCACGCATACAAAGAACGCATTGCAAAGAGCTTGCTCCCTCCTGAGCTCACCTTCCCGCTCCCTCCTGAGCTCACCTTCCCGCTCCCTCCTGAGCTCACCTTCCCGCTCCCTCCTGAGCTCACCTTCCCGCTCCAAGAGCGGTGCAGTGTCTCACAGGTGAGAGACAAGGACCATTGATCAGCATGATTGCTTGCATTAAGACAGCCCCACGGCTTTACCCACTGTGTGCTTTTGGAAGAAGCGTACAGAAGGCCACTATTTCTACAGCTTATAGACAGAGGTTATGCATAGCCTTATATTACCATCTCCACCACTTTCTTAACGCTCCCTGTCACCTCTTTTGCTGATCTACATCGCACAGGTGCTTTCACCAACGTTTTTATGCAGAGCTGACTCCCAGCTACTCGTAAGGAGATGCTGTAGCTTGCAGATGAACTGTGCCCCCGTCACCAAGATCCCTGGGGCAGCTTAGGCTTCCTTGGCCGTGTTCCACAGCGCTGTGCCAGGGGCTGCCCTCTCGTGCCGCAGTGCTGGGAGCCAGAACGTGCACAGGCTGTTGCACCACACTACGAGGAGCTAGCGGTTCAGCCCGTGAACCTATGTGCTCTGAAGACAGCCAAGTCACTTGTTCTTTTTCTCTCCCATCACAGCCTCTTTGTGGGTTCCTGTCAGTTTTTGCAGATTTGTAGTTTATTTGCTATTTCATATCCCCTTTGATTGCTCCATTCCTTCCAGACTGACTGGCAGAATCACTGACATTCTCACAAGTTTCCTACGCTTGATGTACTGACAAGGATCCAGCTGGAGGAATTCTACTGCGATCGCCTCGGTTCAACACCTCGAACTGGTTACACATCAAACTCCCCCTTTGCCCTCCTGATCCCTTCAGCATTACACCCTCTATAGGTGACAGTAATGCCAACTGTCTTTCTATTGGGGAATCGTCTGCTTCTTAGCCCACATTTCCCATGTTTCACAAGTGACCGCTGGCAACAGTTGCATATTTTTCCCTTGCACACTCGTGCAAGATATTCACAGCCTTTCCCTGCTCACTTCCCACCTACTCAAGAATGGTGCAGAATGAGTCATGTAGATCTGCAGGGCCAGCCCTACACTGGTGGAAATCCTCGGAAGGAAATTTCCCTGACAGTTGGAGTCTATTTCAAAAAGGAACTACCCTCACAGATCGTCTTTGCTGCTTTAAGGCTAGAAATACTTCCGGTTTTGTTTCCTTGCCAGTCTTTGCATATCCCACTCATTTTGACCCTTTCCTTATTGACAGCTTTCAGATCAAGCAGCTGTGCCTAATCCCATCAGCCCATCCATGTCCATCTCCAGTGATCTTTTACTTGCAAATCACAGGAGCTGTTTCACCTGCAGCCCCTCCATAGGCCTCGGTGCTATTCCCCCCAAACCTTGCTTTAATATAAAAGCTCCTCCTATCTGATATTCATGCTGATGTCTACTTTCCTAACATGTTTACCTGGACCCTAGATGATAGAAAAAATAATGCCTTTTATGTTCTTTAATTCCAGTACCCCAAGGAAACAAGATAAAGAGACACTGCATAGCTGTTCCCTAAAGAAAACACCAAGCATGCAACTGTCTGCAAGCAAAAATGAAGCTGTCTGGAATAATTCTATGACAGTAACGCGGAGCCAGATGTGCTTAGAGGGGACAGCCGGAGGGCCCCGAAATCCCACAGCGTGGCCAGCCTGCTCCTAGGCTCGTGAACAGGAGCAGCCGACATCAGGCAGAGGCTTGACGCTCACTCACCTCTTGGTTGTAGATCTGAAGCACCTTGAGCACCGTGTCTTGCTCCCCGCTTTCCACCGTGGCTACCACCGTCCTCAGCTCCATTATCTCACCAGCTCAGCTACGGAAGGGAGCGAAACGGGTAGGAAGGGCAGCGAGGGACAAAGGGACTTCAATGCACAGAGAACACAGCGGGGGCGAGCACGGGGTGGGGAAAGGAAGCAGGAAAGGCACCCCCCTCCCCTCTAGGAACCCCCCAAGCCCAGCGGTGAGATTGCTCCCGCTGCCGCGTCCGCAGAAGCGGAGCAGGCCAGGTGGGCAGCGCGGGTCAAGCAGGAGCGCGCGCCGTCCCTGCCGCTCGCCCTCGCACGCCGCCCTCCGCTTCCCAGCGCTTCCCAGCGCTCGGCGCATGCCTCCCAGCGTCGCAGCGCTCGGAAAGCTTCCCCCGCCACAGGATTAACATCGCGCAGATAACACGGCACCCTGAAATAGCGCTCTGCCTCCTCCTCCTCCCCTGGCTGTCCTCATTTCTGTCACTGCCCAGGGAGAAAATAAATAAATAAATAAATAAATAAAAGGAAGGGGAAAAAAATCACGCCAGAACCGTTCCTGTGGAGCAAAAAAGGGATGGGGGGGGAGGCAAGGCACACGGGCAAGTACCATCCTGGCTCCTTTTAAGGTGGTGAGAGGGATTTTTTGGGTAGAAACCACAGAGATTGTGCTGAGTTTGTTGGGGGGTGGGTGGGGGTGGGGTGTGTAGTTCTGCCCACAGGGCACGGGCAGCCGCGTTTCGGATCCCGGCAGGCACAGGGCATGCACATGGAAACCCTCGCCCGGCCGACGGCGGCCTCCGCGGCCCGCGTTAGCGGAGCTGCTTCACGGGCACCCCGGCACGGCGCTCTCGAAGAACCACGGGCCCCACGCGGCCTCGCCGGGGGAACGGGGCAATGCAGCCTGCGGACCGGCCGCGCGCACCGGGCGGGGGCTCTCTGGGGAAGCACGGAGGTTCTGAGGGCCCTCACGTTAAAGATAAATCAAATAAATACGGGGAAAGGCCAGCTCATCCCCGAGGGCTGTGTGGTACCTTCGCTCCTCCGTGTGCGGGACTTGGGTACCTCAGTCCTCCAGAGCTTTGCGGGGCGGTAACAGCAAGCAGAGGGGGCAGCACTCCCTATTTTCCCTCCGGCCCCTCTTTTCACTCCCCCTTTCCATTCCTCCCCCGGAGCCCTTTCCCTGTTTCCTCTCCAACCTCTCCCGGCCCTCGCTCTGCGCCGCTGCCTACGCCTTACCTAGGGCGAGCGCTCGCGGCGGCAGCTGGCCGGGCCCGGCCGGCGGCAGGAGGGAAGTGAGGCGGACAAGGCGGCCGCCCTCCGGCCCCAGCCCGCCCTCGCCGCCGTGCCCGCGGCAGAGGCGACCCTGCCCCGCCGCCACACGCGCTGAGGCGAGCCTGAACCGAGGCGCCTGCTCGGGGGATGGCGAGCCTCAGCCCTGCAAGGTTTTCTCTTAACCACTTAATTCCGAAACGGTCCAACGCTCAGCGACCGCTCACCGCCTCCCGCAGCACGGCGGCCGCCGCCATTTTGTGGAGGCGGGACCTCTCCCGCCCGGCCCCTCCCCGAGGCGGCCCCGCGCTCCCGCCTCGGCCGCCATTTTGTGGAGGCGGGAGCTACGCGAGCTCCTCCCTGAGGTGGCCCCGCGCTCCCGCCTCGGCCGCCATTTTGTGGAGGCGGGAGCTACGCAAGCCCCTCCCCCGAGGCGGCCCTGGGCCTCGCCATTTTGTGGAGGCGGGAGCACAGCTGGCTCCTCCTCTGAGGAGGGATAGCACCGGCGCCGCCTGCGGGGGCCTGTCGCCGCCATGGCTGAGTGGGGCCGAGGTGGGGGTGAGATGGGAGGAAGGGAATGGGATGGAGGAGTTTCCCTCTCTCCTTTCCTTCGCCGCTATGTAGGGTGCGGGGCGCCGTGGCTATTTCGGGGCTGGGGAGGTTGCTTGCCAGTGCCGCAGAGCCTGAGGGGACGGGGACAGCCCGGATTGGGGTCAGCAACTGCTTTTGTGCTCTTGAAACGTTGGTGTAAAGGGTCATGTAACTCCCGGTCTTGTGGCGGTGTCAGGGGAGTGATGTGGGAGGTGGTTTGGGGGTAGAAAAGCCAGCAAAACTGTGAAATGGTTTATACTGAGGTACTGCCGTGGGACAGGGTAAAAGGCACCTTTTTTCCCCTCACTGACAAAAAAACCACCCAGGACAGAAGTGTGCTGTCGTGGGGGTTTGTCCCAAATTTGTTTGGCTTCACCCAGCCAACAACACAGAGGAGGGAGAGCGTGGCCAGGGCACGATGCCAGGTGCCGATGCTGGGGTCCGTCCTGGTGTCTTGGGCTTTCCGCGGAGCAGCGCTGGGTGCTGAAGCTGGTGCGTGCAGGCTTCCCGTCCCAAGGGCCCCTCACGGCCTGGCAGGGGCTGACGTGAGGAGCGGCGCCTTCGCTCAGAGCGTTGACCAGCAGCAGTCCCCGTTCCACGTGGGATGGGGAGGTGCCGAGGTAGCCGAGGCGGCCCCTCCGCACAGCACGGCGCGAGCAAACGTGCCGGTGACCAGCACTGAGAGAACACCTTCCCCTTCTGGGCGCAGGTCAGAGTCCCAGCGCTGTGGAGGACATGTTAGATGCCGAGAACAAGCGCATGGCGGACAGTCTAGCCAGCAAAGTCACCAGGCTGAAGTCGGTGAGTTGCCCAGCTCCCGTGGGGAGCTGCAGTAAACAAAGTTTACCTTCACTTGCCTACGTCCATCTTTCTCACGCTGTCTTGTGGGAGGCACAAGCTTCTGGCAATTTACAGAGGGCTTCCTGTTTATAAGCTACTCCTAGAGACTGGTGTAGTGGATTGTTATATTTTTTTTTCTGGCGAAGTGCTGGGGACTGCTTTATGAACCCCTGCTTTCTCTTTGAGGTTCAGCTGTGTGATGATGTGCAATAGCAATGATGCGGTTTTGGTGGCATTCAGCTAAGAGCTTTAGGCACAAAGAGAAACATTAAAGATGCACAAAGGAGCATTGCTAAACTTCTCTGGAAAAAATAAAGCTATAATAAAATGACAAATTACTTTTGAAAAAAAGGCAGGTGTGTATGTGTGTGGTGCTCTTGAAGTTAGCTTTCTCAGGCTAACATCAAGTAGTTCATTTTAGAACCTAATATAAATCAGTGCTCAGTATTTTAGCAGGCAAGACTGGATTTCCACTGTTACATCCTGATGTTTAAATGCTCGTGTCATGCGTACAAAGCTTTGGTCTGATAGTAAGGCTTTACTTCCAGGGCTGTAGAGCAGAATAATTTTAACAGACACCAGCAGAAATGAGAATCCCTTTCTGTCGCTCTACCAAACAAGGCTCTGTGTGTCTATAGAGGAAGCAGCGGGCAGTAGCTTTCTCTTCTGTGTGCTTTTCAAAATTTTCCAGCTTTATATACGTTAGAGGTTGTCTTCCTGTTAAAAGTTCATTAATACTTGTTTCCCTCTTGTCCTCTATAGCTGGCTTTGGACATTGATAAAGATGCTGAAGAGCAGAACCATTATCTGGATGGCATGGTAAGAAAGTGATGAAACATTAAGAAAGCTTTTTTGTTTTGTTTTGTGCTAGCTCTCAAGCAGTTACCTTATTGTGTAATAACTGTAATAGCAGTTCAGTAAAGAAGAAGACGTTAAGTTTCCAGTGGTGGAATTTTCCAGTGGTCAGTTTGGCAAACCACATCATAGAACTAAACCCATTTTCTGTGGGTTTCCTGATGAATAAACATTAAATACCTAGCTGCTTTGAATGGACAACAGAGCCAGGTTTGTAGCATCTGTCCACATACCCATGTGAGACAGTGTACTCAAGCAGTACAGATGGAGATTACGTAGTTACTGGGATTAAAGATCTGCCTCATGTAGCTCATACTGGGAGCCCTGTTCCCCTGTGGCCCTATTTCTCAGTTGCTTCTGTGATTTTTTTTGTGATGGATAAATCTGTTGGAGTTGCTTACTGTTGAAACAGGGTTGCTCACTGAAACACAAAATAACTGTTGGGGTTCACTGATGTCTTTGGAGGAAGTGAGGCAGATGCTTTGGGTGCAGTCAGGTTGTTAGGTTCCCTGTTCTGTCACTATTCTGCTTTAATTTCTGGAGGTAGCATAAATCTAATATACACAATGACTGATAAGAGCAAAATCACTCTCCAGAGTTATCAGCCTCTTAAGCTTGGGGTGCTGATGGAAAATCCCAATGCTATGAGGAAAAGCCGTGATGACCAATTATTGTGTTAGTGCATAGAAAATATATATTCATTTTAGGCTAGAAAGCAAGATAAGGTTTCTCTTGCCTTCAAGAGAAGATAGATTTTTCCTTACGAAGTCAAATATTCTTATTTTAGATCAGTTTCTGCAGCATTACCTACATTGAAATGTTTTAGCAGTTCTGTAGCACATGCAGATGAAAGACTCATAGCAGCGGGTTCATTTGCTGAGGAGAAGTGTAATTATCTTTCTAGGAGAAAGATAATTCATCAGTTCAGTTGTGAGAGGAAGGGAATCCAACATGTGTTTGAGAAGGAGGTTAGCATAGTAACATTGCTGAGTTGAGAGACTTCAGCACGTGCTGCATTTTAGAGAACTGGTACATGAAAGCCAAGGAGAAGACAATTGTAGCATTGAAACCAACTGAGTCAAAAATGGGAGCTTACCTGGAATCTTAATAGCAGCACATGTTGACAGTGAGGAGGATCTGAAATGGATACTTGCTCAGCCAGGAAATCAGGAGAATGGAGAATGAAAATAAAAGATGTTAGGGCAAAAGAGCTTAAAGGAGTCCTAAATATGAAATTATGCTTCTGTTAGGAAAGTTTTCAAATATTTCAGGAGACATATGAGCAGAAGCTACAAATAAGGTATGAATAAGAAAAACAGGCCAGGAGTCAAAATTAAAATGACTGCATTGCATTAATTTGAGAATTGTTTGCAGTATCTGATAAAGAGTTTTATATCCATGCCATCCCATTCTAAAGAAAAAGTAGGACGAATGGAAAAGAACTGCACCTTTTTCCGTAATTCTCAACTTGTCCCAGCATGCAAGAAATTAACATCAGCGTCATGGAGAGGCTTTTCCTTTGGGTGAAGTGTTCATTTGTAGAGTTAACACTAACAGGCTCTTTCAGGTCAAATATGATGCAGAGGCACAATTAAACAGTGCAGTAATAGATGATTTTTATACCAGATTAAAAATGGTAGAAAAAGCTTTTGTTGTTGTTTTGTTTTTCTGTTTGGAGCAGAAATTTTCCTATCCCTCCCGTCTGACCCCTTTGAGCACTGCAGGACTGGTGACATTGCTGGAGTCTGAGCACAGGAGTGGAAGAACTTTCTGAGAGAAACTTGATTGTGGCTGTGGAGAGATAGGCCATTACTGTGCTGCTGCCTGTTCAAATACTTTTTAATCACTCTGAGTAATTCTTCAGGAATAATGTCTCCATTTTACCTTTCTTTCTTCTTTAGGATTCAGACTTTATGAGTGTGACTGGCCTGCTGACCGGCAGTGTGAAGCGGTTCTCCACCATGGCCCGATCAGGGAGGGATAATCGCAAGTTGCTCTGTTACGTTTCTGCAGGACTGATTGTTGTCTTCTTCATCCTCTACTATCTTGTGTCGAAAGCAGGGACTTGAGCATGGTTTTCGTGTCAGAAATTTTACAGAGCGAAAATCACGTGTTGTTTGATGGACTTACTGAAAGCCTTTTCTTTCTGCCCTGTTGTGGAGTCTTTGAGACGTTTGAAGCAGTCCAAGTAACTTCTGTTCCCCAGCTTGCTGTCATTGGTCAGGCTGGTCTTGGACATATTCCTGTAAAATGATTGTTTCATTCTAAACTGACTTTAACGTGTAAATCAACTTTGATCTTGTTAATGCCTAAACTTTCATCTCTTGCCTTGTTGTCCATCTCCTTCAGCCTGTTTTCAATGGACACCTTTGTGTTGCCTGCATTACTGATATTCTGTAGTAAACTTGGGAAGAATCGTGTCAGAAAAAAATCCAGAGACTCGGTGCGCAAAAGTTTAACCATCAGAAGTCCAGAAGCTGCAGATTTTAGGACTGCTGATTTATGAGATTTGGAGGTATGAACTTAGGACTTTTTTTCTAGCTTAGTCGCTAGCCTCATACATGGTCTCAGTTTCACTTTGACTTGGAGGCATGTTAATAACCTTGATGTTACTGGATTGGAATTAAATTTGTACTGCATTGAAATTAAATCAGCGCTGGGTCTCGACCATGGTACACTGTAATAGCTGCAAAGGAGCAAGATGTTGAGTGATAGCTAGGCTTTATTTATTATCCTTCTATGTGAAGTTGAGTGTGGACACTGCAGGAAAAGAAGGGCCATAGTCCATAAGTTGCCATTATTTGCACGTGTGTGGTATTTTCCCACACGCTTGAAAATACACTCCCTTAGACTGTTATAAAACTGTATAAACACTCTCATATCAATGTCCCCTCCAGTCTTTTTAAGATTATTTGCTTCAGCCTTCATATACTTCATTACATTTATTACCATACCCCTGTACTACAGTGCTTTGGAAAGACGTAGTGCAATTAAAAGTAGAGGTTGTAGGCAGTCCTAAACCCCATCTTGTTGAGTTAGTGGTTGGAGAACGGGCACAGATTTGATCTTGAGGGTTGACATTTATTTTTTTAGTAGATGGTAACCAAAGAAACTCTAACCTGCTGTCTAGTGCTGCTGGGATCCCGCACTGTATGAGATGTGTGTGAAAGCACATCCATACAAGTTTTGTTTAGAAAGCATTCCCTATGAAGTTGCCACATCCATCTCCTTTCCTGAGGCACTGTGTTTAGCTCTGAGTCTCGGATGACTGAGACTAGAGCAACTTCCAGGAGTCCAACTTCCCTTTTCCCTTTCCATACATTGGGCTGATCAGTCTCTTTTACTCATGTCTCTTCCTGCATAACTGATCTAAGTCTGCCTCTAATCAGAAGATCTGTAACTTCCAAAAAATACTGTGCCTCTTGAAAGAAGCGACAAAGAAACCAAGCCTAGCTCTTCCTCTTTGGGCAGAGAGAAAACCCTCACTACCTGTTATATAAACCTTTACTGTACAAAGCAACTGTACAGAAGTAGTGCATTTCATAGAGTCTGTTTTGTGTACCAAGTGATGATGTGTTCTGGTTTTCCTTGTTGCAGCTCTTCGCTTATTTTGTTCCCTTATCCTCCTGTAACAACTACCTTTCCAGGACTAAGGTTTTTCTCCTCTTTTACAACCCGTCTGTCTAACAGGTCTATGTTCATCAATCCCTATGTGTTTTATTTGGCCTTGACATTGTGTCTTTAGGAATTTTCTCTTGCCTGGACTAAGCTGAGTCTAAAGCTTAACAGAACAGACTGTTCTGTTCCTTGCTTAAAATGCACCAAACATTTAACAAAGTAGTCCCATAGTTTGATTGTATGTCTTTTTCTTTTTTTTTCTGAGTTTGAGGAAGAAGGTTCAGTGAAGGCGAGTAGGAAGGGAGGCAGCAGTGATTTCCTCTGGTTGTTGTTTGTGCTTCTGTGGTAAGATGTGGCAGTTCCAAACTCTTTTTACACTTGGAAGAATGATGGTTGTATCACTGGGCTCTGTTTTGATTTTTCTGAAGTGGATCACCTGCTAAAAGGTCTCTAGAACAGCCTGATCTGGTAGTGGTGATTTTGATTGCTTTTTATGTTGTAAATAAAATCGTTTTTAGAGTATTTTGGCCAAGTGCTTTTTTTGTCTTTGTTCGTTTATTTTTTCCCTTGTGCTTATGTCTTAGAAAGAGTGGATCATTCCATTATCTATAAATTGTATGGAACCTGCTGCCTCAGAACCAAATATAACATTATCACATGAGACCATAGCTGCATTACCTCAGAAATAGCAGGACATTCATTGCTCTGCAAGATCTGCCAGTGTCATTTGAGAAGATGACTTGTATCTTCAGTAGTCTCTCCAGACAAGCCATATTTCAGAAGTTAACCTGCCCATACTTTACAACACCCTTTATTTTGTCCAGTAAATATTCCGCCTTGTAGCAATTTCTTTAGCAGATCTCCTTAGGGATCCATAGGGAAGTGCTGACTTTAGATGGCATGGCTCATTCTTGTTCTGTTCTCAAGCTACTGTAGCATCCTAGCGGGATGCCAGGGAAGTGTTGTGGGGACAGGCAGATCAGAGCTTTGCTCAGTACAGAGCAATTTCATAACCTCTTCTTTTTGCTGCTGTTTCGAAACAGGTATTTCCATGCAACTTGCATCCTGCAGAAGGGAAAACCTCAGGAGTTTTAAACTGAGTGATGGGAACTAAAAGTGCTTAAATGTCTCAGAAGCAAAATGCCTCATTTTAATTAGCCCAAGATGAACTATCTATCACATGGGTGTCCGAGGAAGTTTGGGGTTTTTTTTTGTTTTTGACAAGTGTATTGAGTTCTTTAAACCTGGCTGGTAACAAAGGAGATAAGTACACAAAGACCTGAGAGGCTCTTAATTTGCTCTATGAGCCCCCATGTCATTTCCATCTGAGAAGAGCCATGCAGATTAAGGCAGTGTTTATAGCTGCTCCCTGATCATGGTACTGATCCTGGCTCCTCTCTCTGGCTCCTTCTGCCCGTTAGGACTTGAGTGCCTCTGCCATGTTTATGCAGTGCTTGCAGGCATGCACGTGACTGAAAAGAGTGCTTCAGTGCACCAAAGAAGTTGCATAAGTGAAACTATGTAATGAAGTCCATCCTTAATATCTGTACATGTGTGGAATTACCTAGCAATAACCAGTTACAGCACTGTATCACTTTGCTTAACCCTCCAGAACTTCAAAGCAGGAGCACTAGGAAGTCTGTAGGGAAAATGAGAATCTTGTGCGTCGTTGAATATTCTAAGGAAGTGGAAGAATAATGGATTTAGAAAACTCTGTTTTTAAATACCCTCAAACAGCCTATCCCAGAACGTGTGTAAAAAGCAGAGAAATGATCTGTCTGTTTGCTGGTGTTAATATGTCTCACTAAGGTTTTTGCCATGGGCAAGTCTATTTCTTCAGAGGTTTTCTTGGTGGGAGGAAGGTCATGTTGATCTTCGTAGCTTGTGATGAAACAATCCTGGATTTAAGATTTATGGCAATTAAATGCTCAAAATAGAATTCTTGACCAGTATTTGCTGTCAGTCTCCATCCTCCCAAGCAGAGGGTCGTACACCTCTCTGAGCACATTGCATTAAAAGAGGGCTAACGAAGGCAAACAGCGCTGCGCGAGCTGCTTCAGGACAAGCGTGTTTGGACAGTAGGCTCCTTTTTCCCCATTTGATGCCTGAAACTTGATTCTCAAGTCAAAGAAGATCACAGAGCTATAGTAAGCTAAGCAGCCACATTATAAATGTTATTGTGCAACACAGCGTGCAGTTATGCATTTCATGTTTTATTTAAAAACATATTCTTGCAAATGAAATTACAAATGATGCTTTTTCTCATACCAAAAGGATTCCGGTTGTTAATGGCTTCATTTTTTCCTTAAATGCAAGTAATCTGAGGGCTTAAGTGTGGCTTTTAGGCACAGCCATTAAAAGAGAGAATGAAGAGCAGCACTGAGGTAAGGAATTTGGATCTTAAGCCTTTTTAAATTGCTGTCAGATGAAAATGTGCTGCTAGAGGTATCTAATGTTGGTTTTGCTTTTGATTTCACTGTTTTTTTCAGTTGTAATACAGCAATGTTTGGTGAAGGCATTGGATAGGGGAAAACAGGCTGTTTCTTCCCCTGCTGCTTAAGGTGCACAAACAAAATATGAGGAGGGGGATGATATTTTGTTTTATTAAAGTTAAAGCAAACCAAGAATTTGAATTGTGCTCCAAACTGTGTTCTTTTAAATACTGTTCTGTAGTGCCACCTAAAGGCAGGTCGCCAAACTCAGTTGTACTGACCTGTCATATAAAGAATAACTATTACTTTTTTCTTTTTTTCCCTTAGAAGCCAATGCCACGATTAACATGCTGGGGGAAAAAAAAAAAAAAAAAGGCAGCTGAAATCACTGCGAATCTAAACACAAAACCCAAGGCTTATCTTACCAGTAGGAAATGGAAAGACTTTTACGTGTGGATTGTGGCGATATTCCTGCGGTCAGTAGGAGCCAGGTGCAAATACTTGCGTTCCTCTGCATCCGCGTATATGATTCATTCACGATGGCACGATAGTGCTGTCTTCGACTCAAGTAGAAGCAAAAATGCAAAAAGCCCTTCGGTAGCAATAGGACACAGTGCAGTAGCCCGGGCAGTTGCATTCTGACTTCATATGCTCTTCGTTATTTAGCAGCATGCAGTTAACTGGCTGAAGATGGACAGTTGCAGCCTGAGGGAAGCTGTCCTAAATCCTTCCATTTCTTTTAAAGCGCAGCATGACATGGCAGTTTCCGAGCACGACCGCACGGAGATGCTCAGGTCTCCAGGATCAGAGGGGTCGTGTACTTTGAATGCCGGATGCCAAAGGTGATCGCAGGGGCTTGTGGCTTGGTCAGCGTCACCTGCAAGGCGAGGAAGGAAGAAGGGTGAGTGGCAAGGGCCATTGCTGCTCTAGACCTGTCCTGAAGCACGGTAACAACCCAGTGAAATGGTGCATCTAGTAGGAGTTATTTTTTAGTGATAAATGGTAGACTGAGAGTGAGGTATTTTTACTTAAAATACATAGTTTTGCTCTTTATAAAGGCTGTTTTCTAGCCTGGGCAGAACAGATTTTTGTTCAGTGATGACCATCTGTGATTGGAAAGTGTTTTTGTGCAATTTTTGCCATTTACTGTATGTTGGCGGATGTACATCATAAAATTTCTAGCTAGCTTCTAGTCCAGAAGCTCTTAATCTAAACCTCATTATTAGCAGACCATTATAAATATTCTTCTATTATAAAATGCTCACTTGCTATTAGCATTTGACATTTCTTTCTCTTTTGGGGGAGTGACACAAATTAAAAAAGAAAAATAGTTTAGTGATAGTTAAAATACATTCCTTAGGTTTTAAGGACACTAAAATAAAAGGTCTTGTTTTCCATACAAAAGTGACCAAAATTATCATTACAGCTGATATGGAAAGTTTAAGAAAAGGAAATTCCTCAAATGCAGAGAAGATTTCCAGCTCAAGCTGAGCCCTACCAGATAAGCCTCACTTCCAAGTGTGTCTCTGCTGCATTAGATGAGGTATGTGTGTGTGTTGGTGGGTCTCATGTTAATATTTAGCATCATAGTCCCTTCAAGAAAGCAGTAAAAAGAGGCTTGCCAGTTGAGGTTGTTTAAAACAAGCCAATCCTGCAGTCTGTGATGCTCTTAGTTCTCAACAGCCCTAGCAGAGGAGGAGATCATTAAAAGGATGGTTGTGGGAAAGGAGAGGATGGCCATGCCTTACCTTTCCTATGTAGTAGTCTGCAGGCCCTGGTTTTACTGTTTTATCTCCTATAGGTTTATTATGGGTTCTCATAGTGTACTTGGGAGCTCTCGTTTTATATACATCCAGTTCTGTCTTCTGGTATGCAGCAGGCCCTGGAGTCTGCAAGAACGTCACAGAATCACAGAATCTTTAGGGATGGAAGGGGCCTCTAGAGATCATCTAGTCCAACCCTCCTGCTTCAGCAGGGACACCTAGAGCACATGACACAGGGTAAAACTGGTAGGTTTTTGTCCCCTCTGGTTTCCCAGGAGGGCTCCTTTAGTTTGTCTAACTGGACAAGGAAATGAGGCTAGAACAGTGAGCAATACAGATTACAAACAACTCTGGTTTCCTCAAAAGAAGACAGTTTCAATATTTCATTTCAATATTTTGGTGTTTCAGCAGCTGTTATCTGTAGGAGACTCTGTTTGGCATTTTGCATCTGTTCACTGAGCCTCCTGCTGCTGCCAGATTGCAAATGGGCAAGTCGCTTAGGGAGATGGGAGTTAAAATGTGCAGCAGCAGAGCACCAGGAACCTGTGATCTCTGCCGGATCTTACATAAGGCTTGCAATTAAAGGATTTTGTTTCAAATAGGCTTTATATAATACACATTTTTTTTTTTAAATCTGCTATCAATATAAGTGTTTTGCATGTTGGCTATGTATTACAAATCTTCCGTACCCACTACAGTCCCTGCTAGAGTATTACTGGTTATGGGCTATGCTTATTAGCATGGCAGTTCTGACAACCTTGTTGTATTTTATTTCAAGAAACTCTTTCTGTGGGGGACAAGTTTGCATGACACCAATTCCCTTCTTCCCGGCAGATTAACACTGTGTTTCATACAGGCCTCCCTGCAAAGCCTTTGCCAGCGCTTGATGTGCAGTGGTATCTGAAATGGGAGTTTTTGCAACACAGCAAAAACAAGCAGAAAAATAAATCCTGTGGTATTTCAGCTGATGCTCTGTGGTATAAACAAACTTGATATTTTGAGTAAAGATTTGATTCCCTTTAGATATTTCAGTAAGTTATTTGGTAAGAGTGGGCCAGCTGGAGTTTAGAGTCTGCCCACTGAGTGCACCAGCAATAACTCCTAGTGCTGCCACTACTTCCCTTGCAAATTTGTTGTGGTGTGGGCAGCAATTTTGTTTGTGTGTTTATATCGCTCCCAGCCATGTTCTTGATGAGCTCAGAGTGGATACCTGTGAAAACAGGTTTGGTTTTCTGCTTAAAAGACATTTCAGTAATTACTTTGAGGATATTCTTTTCTTCCTCCACCCTCATTATTGCCACTCCCAGTTGCAAATTCAAGTACAAAGACTAGGCTTAATCCAAAGCCTGGAGGAGCTCTGCATCATCAGAACAAAAAAGTCAAAGCGTAGCTCACTTTACAAAGGTCTTCCTCAAAGAGACCAAATTTAGTCCTCCATTTCATGGAATAGCACGGGCTGGCAGTTGTGTATGCTGTGTTCGGTCCCATCACTCTTGGGATTGTGTAGTCGCCGGGGCCTGTGGGAGGGATAGGAAGAGAGAGATGTGAATCCTCGGGGCACAGGAGAAACATCTAGGCTCGGAGGAGCAGGAGGGATGTCCTACTCGTCTCTTGTCTTGTGCTTAGGCTAACAAATGCTTTGCAGATGGCCTTCATTCAGGCATTTGCCTAGCAAGGCTTGTGCTCTGCCTTTGCAGAGCAAGCCCTGCTATGATGCAAACACCTCAGTTGCATCTGTCTTCCAAGCACCAGTGGAAATACTGTTGGAATTATAGAGCAACCAGAATGAAATAAAGCTCATGAACCAACAGTCACGTCCTGTTATAGTGATGTTGGATTAACCCAATTTAACAAGTCAAACAACGGGTTTTTACTGTAGGACACTTAGTCCACGAATGCGTATTTGCCCTCGTTTTCTTACCTGGAGTGATCTCCACGCTGGCAATGTTGTGTCTGAATGACATGGAGTGTGCAGGAGCACATTTATAGATGTGTTTCTTCGAATTCTCCAGGAAATAGTCTCCTAGGGCAGGGGAGAAGAGGACAAAAGCCGTGAAGCTGTGGCTTCTCGAGGCCAACAGGCAGTTTTGTTCGGAGGTGCTTTTTATAACAGCTGCTAAATTGCCAGGTCTCATTCTGCTTTCTGTTTGAAAGCATCTAAAGCTCGTATGAGGCTTACATGTCATTGTGTCTTACCTTGCAGGCCCAGAGCGATGGGGAAAGTGTTTACAATGCACAAATGAGCGGCTGGATAACTGACACTCACCAGGCCCAGGTGTGACCTCCGTGGTCACCTTGGGACGGCCACTCATGACATATCCTGGAGCAACGTACTTGCCCGTCTTGGTCACGGAGGGATTCACATAGTAGCAAGGGCCTGGAGAGCAGCTGTCTTTCACAGGAGGTTTTGCCCTGCTAAATGAGTAGGCGGGGGCTTGCTTTTTGGTGGGATCATGTTTCAGGTAGCCTAGGAAGAAATCACATATGAAAGGAGATCTTTGTGCAATTATATTTTAAGCAATTTGTGACCAGAGCAGTTTGAGCTCCAAAATCCCCTTCCAGGGTATTGGGGTGCCTTCGCAGAAAGAGATGCATGGAGCTTGGCACAGGAGCACCACAAACACACCTGGGTTGTTCTGCTCTGTTCTCCTAATGGGGCTTTAGGGCTTGTCAACTTTCTGGAGAGCCACCAAGTCAGTGTTACTGAAAACAGCTCTCTGGGAGTTTTCCCCAAATAAACAAAGCTCTAAAGTAACTTCTGCGTGTGACTTTTCCCTCAAAGTGTAAGGGAAGAGAGCTGTACAGTGCCTGGTGGTGCAGAGGAGTGTGGTTCCAAGCAAAAATGGTTTTGACACTGCATTGCCAAATAATCTTTAGAAAATATGTATCTGCTGCCTGCATAGTTCAAAGCAACTATAAAAAAAGAACCTATCCAACACAGAAATGTAGGCACTCAGTAATTAACTGCAAAAAAATCCGTCATTACAAACTATTTTTACTCCATAAGCAGTTGCTAAGATAACTTAAAGCAAATGTAAAGAGTGCCATGGTGATTTTTTTGCTCTTCCAAGAGCCTGATATCACCAGCAAATGCTGCCCTTTCAGTTGCTTTTACTGATACGAAAATAGCAGCTCCCTAGCTGCAGCAAGGGGCAGCTTTATAAATCAAAAGGAAAGAGGTCATCCCGAAGAAGTATTAAATACTGCAGGGATAATTCCCTTTTAAACTGTGTATTGTTAAAATTATTTTTTGTGGTATTTAGTCAACATATTAACATTTTAATGATATTGGGGAAATAAATAAGGAACGAGACTGGAACAACAGAAAAGGATGACAAAAATGTGAAATGATCTTTGTGCTTTGAATGTCTTTGTATCATTTCACATGTGAGGGGGATATCCGATTAATCCTGTCCTTAGCCATCCTTAACCATGTTTTCTGTGCTGTAATGAGTCATTAAAACATTAAATCACTGAAATTTTTTTTTAGCTGCTGTTACCGTTAGTTCACTAAAAAGCACTGTGTGACTTTCCAGCTGCTTTACCTGTTGTCCCTGGGACTGAGTACTTGGGTCCAGGGCTAGTAAACTGGGCCATTACCGGGCCCCGTGGGCGATGGGGTTTCCATGTCCCCACCCAGGCTCGATACATGGTGAGAGGTGGCTGCAAAGCCTAAGGAAAGAAGAAAAGAGTCAGAAATGGGATTAAAAGAGGAAAAAATATTTTATTTCTTCTTTTGCAATGCAGTCAAAAAATCTCAGCCTGGGCCTGGATCCTCTAAGTTCTGTACGATAATAAAATACTGATGATCTGCAAAATCTGCAGGTGCTTGAAGGCACTGTTTCAGTTGGAGCGAGCGTCTCTGGAAGACTTTGCATTTCCTCTGCACAAGTCTGTGCTTCTATCCTAAAGTAACTGTTCTTTCTCATTCTGCTCTAAGCAAGTTCCTGAACATGTGCATGCGGCTGCATTTTTTCTATGATGTTTTTTGTTCTGGGGTAGTGGAAAGGGAGGCACCTGAAGGCTGTTCAAATAGTGCTTTACTCAAACCTGACTGTTGATCTGCCCTGTGCACCTTGTAAGCTGGTTGTGCCTCTAAAAGAAAGAGAGAGAAGGGCAATTGCGACAACGTAAGTTTGAGCTGCTAAGAAAGAATGGTCTGAAATAATTTCTGTTAGAGGAACACTTTGAGTGTAGTGATGAAACTCTTCTCAGGTGTAGGTGATATGACATATGTAATGACTTGCCCCAAAACACATTATCAGTAATTCATCTTTCTCATCTCATGAGTCCTACCTGGATAGGGATAACCCCATCTGCTGCCGCTCTCCTTGCTTTCGGTCGCCAGCCGCGGCGAGATCTGAGGGCGGCCGAAAGCCAGGTGAGTGACAGTGGCTTCCGACGTGTTCCGAGATGGAGAACACGAAATAGCCTGGAAACGCATGGTTGCATCACACAGGTGATTCTAGAGCCCGGCCATGCTCCATGCCTTCTGGGGAGCCCATTAGCACAGCCCTCATCGGCCTTGAGTAGCCACCTGCAAGGTCCAGGTGGGCAAGGGCTGACCCTCCTAGAACTTTACACTGCATGTACATTGGAATGTGTGGATGGCTGAGGTTGGAGAGGCACCTCCAGAGAGCATCTGGCCCAACCCTGCTGCTCATGCAGCCTCGTGTAGAGCCCCTGGCATGCGGTTGTATCCAGGCCTGTTTGGAAGATCTCCAGAGAAGGAGACCTCACTATCTCTCTGGGCACCCTGTTCCAGTGCTCTATCACCCTCACATTAAAGAAGTTTTGTCCTCATATTCAGATTTCCTCATATTCAGACTTACTCTGACTACAGCATTTCTGAAATGATTTGACTAGATCACTTCTGAAAGCAAAGACTGTCTTCAACCTAAAAAGAACGTGATGCTGAAATGCAGTTAGTTTATTGAAACAGAAAGTGGAAGCATCAGGAAAACATCATAACAGCATGGGAGATAATTCATAGTGCTTGGTCACCAATCGGAGAGAAGAAGAAAATAAAGATATTCAGCAAGTAGTTCATTGCTGTCAGCAGGTGGCAGTTGATGTTTAATATTCTCCTGGCTCGTTAAGGATAGGGGATCCTGAGAATCATGGTGCCTTTAGCATTTTTCAAGCAACTGAGTCTGAAACAAAGGTTTAGAACAAAGTTTACAAGAACAAAAGTGTGAAAAATTTTTTATATTATTCCTATTATATTCAAAGCTTCCCCATTGCTCTCATATTTGGCTGACACTTGTGAAGATGTTTAAAATCTTACATTTATGAGCCTTTCCTCTGCAACATAGAGATGCTTATCCAACCAGGATCAGCTTGAGCTGCTTGCAGCTCCTTTCACCTTCCACCCTCCTGTTTTGAACCTGATTTAAGCCTTTGAACATGACAAGAACTTACCACTAAACGGACAAGACTTTGCTGGTTTCTGACCGAGTCCTCCGTGCATTGCTTTAGCTGGCGTTCAGCCACTACCATGATGGGCTCCGTGCTGTACGGAGCCAAGGCCTCCGCGTACTCCTGCACGGACCCATAGAGAAACTTGTTGGCCGCGTTCTTGATTGCAGGACAAAGCGAAGCTTTAGCTGGAATAAAAGCAGAAAAGATCCAAGCTGGGTGACGCTGCAATGAAGCAAACTAGTTTGAATACTTTAATAGTTCAATAAAATGGAAATAATTGTTGTAACTTAATTTTACAGGTTGAGGATTTACAGCAACTGGCCTGGCCTCGTAGCGACGACAACTGGAGTTCTCAAGCTTGTCTGAAAACCTCATCAGTGCTGTCCCTGCACGATTAACTCTAAAGTTGCATATGCTGCGGAATTTCCCGGGAAGATTTATTTAAAAGATTATTTTAAAATGCATCACTGTATTTAGGGGAGAAGCGATGGGATTATGGGCAAGCATGGCAAGTAGCTTGAAAGCGGAAAGCACGTGCCGCCTTATATGCAATGTTTAAGTTGAACGCTTTGTTTTGAAAGTCACTGAGTGTCTTGCTCCATATTTTTGAGATCTGGTTGTCACTTAGAAGGACTTACTTTTGGCTGCATTTTAAAATAGCGCTCTCCTTTGAATGGTGTAACATTCCCAATGGAAAGGGGGCTGAAAAGGAGGGGCTCCTTCCACAGAATTTTCTGGTGTCTTGCTTTTATTTTTAATTTCTGGAGTTGAACTGAAAAAACTTTTTTTTTTTTTTTTTGCCCCCTCCCCATTACTTTGGAGAGCCACTTTCTGATGGCAAATACCCTTTTGCAGCCACCTCAGTTCACTAATGGACTCCTTAAAAATTCTAGTTGCTAAGTTCATGTTTCCATTGCAATTCATCCTGGCCAGAGCCGCGAGGCATCCGACCACCTTCCTGCAGTCTAAAGCTGTAACTTTCAAGGTCCTGAAGGTTCAGTGGGTACACATAAGGAAGAGACGAAGAGCAAATGAGAAAGAATGGGAAAGAATAGTCTTTTGACAAGAAATCACTGTGGTTGAGTCTCGAAGGACTGCACAGATTTCTTAGCAGAGGGTTGGGTTAGAGGCAGCAGTACTTACCTGAGTGGCAGAAAACTGCCAGGGTGACGAGCACCAGCAGCAGTGCCAGTCTCATTCTGGTGATGTCCGCTCAACTATTAACCTGGAAGACAAATGGAGATCACTTTAGAGCCATGCGTGCTGGAGCGCTCCTATATATCATGGACACCTGGGGCTGGTTCTCCTCCCACCGGCTTACACGACTGAGCACATTGTTTTATTTGCATTGGATCTTGGAGAGCAGGACGCGTGGGAAGGTGCCAACATCCTCCTCGAAGAGCAACCAGTCTCCCTTTGCCGTGAGAAACCCTGCAGCTCGTATGGGAACGCCGCAACAGAGCACATCACTGCAGACGTGAACAAGCCTGACGAAATAGCCCTGAAGTGAGGGACTGCCCTTTTGCTCTACCATTCTGTGGCCAGTTTGGCTGGTGTGGCAGGGATCCTGCCTGTCTCTCAGGCATCCTCTCCCTTCACAGCCTTCCTGCTTTCTGCTTGCCCAAAGTGCGTTGGGGTGCTCGCATGAGAGATGGGAGAACTCCTTCCCATCTGTAGGTCCACGCAGAAAGAACCAAAGGATGAATTTGTGGCTGTGTCTGATAACATTGGACCGTTTGAGGGAGAGATGGCCAGATAGGATGATCCGGAAAGAGAGAAGAAGTCAACCCTTCTCTGGGACAGAAGTGTTTTGGTAACGCTGCTGTTGATCACGAGCTCAGCCGCGTTTGCTCCGTTTTTGTTGGCCTGCTTGCCTAATTCTGTCCTGCCAACAGTACTGATATTATCGCTAAAAAGTAGTAAAAAAATGAAACTGTAAAATGTCTAAATCCTCCAAAGGGTCTTTGTGTGGATAGAATTTCCCTGGCCAGCAGCAGTAATCCGGATTTGGCTTATAGTCAATAGATATTGGAGTGTTTGTTGTTCTTTCCGTGAAAAGATCTAAATGTCAAGGATGGCTTTTGGCTTTTTTTTTTTTAAAGGCTGATTCTGACTGACAGAAGATCATTAACATGCACTTTAAAGCCCCAGTGGTTTTAAGTTCTCATCCAAGTGTTTGATTTGGATTAAATTTCTGGCTGATTTTCCTTTCGTTGTGTGAAGCGGATGCTCGAGGGGCTTTTTAAAAAAAATCCTGCCACTTGTAGGCTGGGAGTATTTAGAATTCTTTTAGAGCTGACACTGTTCCTGCTCAGGATTCGTAATCGCCGAGAGATGACCTCTCCTAAAAGTGATCACATTTCCCTTAGCGGGGAATGGAGGCACTTGTGAACTGGGACACAGACAATTTAAGTGGCAGATGAAAAAAATAAACCAAGATATCCCAAGACCCATCAGGGTTGGTTTCTCATGTGACTGTCCTCTTCACGTTTCATTCTCGCTCTGTGGGCATGTGTGAGAATTGCAGAATATTTCTTGGTTTCAGCTTAGGAAAGTAAGATTTGTAACGCACCTTTTGTTCAGGTCCAGACTACTGATGGTTTCGCTGCTCATTGTCCTGTATCCAGATGTGCATGTGGGTTAATGGCAATGGTGGCAAAATTATCTCCTCCCAATGGAAACGTCATCAATCCAGTGATAAGGAAGGAGAAGACAGATGTAAGCTGATGGAGCCCACCGAGCGTGTGCATGTATGGCATCCTTCCTGTGGACACCGGTCCTGTGTGACCAGATTCCTAGGTCACTTTAGTGCATTTGAAAATTGATCTTTTACTTGTTCCTTTCCACTAAATGTTTCCCGCTTCCATTTTTACTTTTGTTTCAGAAAAGAAACATCTAATTCTGACTCATAGAATCGCAGAATAGTTGAGGTTAGCAGGGACCTCTGGAAACCATCTGGTCCAGTCATCTGCTCCAGAAGGGTCACCTAGAGCAGCACCTAGAGCTACATGTCCAGCTGGGTGTTATTTCCAAGGAAGGAGACTCCACAACTTCTCTGGGCAACCCGTTCCAGCATTCAAGCAGCACTCCATAAAGACAAAAAGACGCTGATGTTCTCTGATGACAGAGCTGCCCGTGTTTCAGTTTGTGCCCATTGCCTCTTCTCCTGTTGCTGAGCACCACTGAGATGACGATTCACTTGGGATTAGAAAGGGGCTCACCTGGTATGTAGCTTTTCTGATTTTTAACCAAACAGCAAAACACATATTTCACATTTCTGGAACACAACATTATGTTCAATTATGCTGTTTGGCTCTACTTGCTTTTAGTCTTATTTTGTCAATTCTTCTGCAAAGAAGTGTGTGGAGTCTTCAACTCTTTCCTTGAGCTGCTGAACTTGCTGACCTTTATCTACTTCTGCTGGTAGTAATAGTAGTAGCCACAGTCCATATGGGTAATACACTTAAATGTAATGTTAGTTCTTGGTTTTCTAATCTGCTGCTAGGCAGCTCCTGTGTTCAGAGCAGGTCTTTCTGAAAGTGATTGGCCAGACTAGCAGAAATCTGGAGTCAGGTGGCTCCACCCGTCTCAACGCTTAGGAGGTTTGGTATAATTTGCTACTACATTTATTACAAAGATGGTCAACACTTGGAAAAGCTGCTTTGACTGAGGACTTATTTTCCTTGTGTGGTTTAGAGTTGGACTGGGAACCCATGAATGTGCGTGTGGGGGCGATGGAGGTGGAGCGTTGGAATAGCGTTGGTGACTTTATCAGAACAAATGCCATTTCGTCCTAATAGTGAAAAGCACAAGAACAACCTTTATTTATAAAAATGGATGACAGGAATCAGTTTCAATCTCAGTTGTTCTGTAGAGCAGAGATTTGGCCTCCCAAGAAATCAGTCAGAAGTACCTGGGAAGGTGATGGGATGTAGGATTTGGCATGCAGAGTCCAGGAAAGTGGCAACCCTTGCCCTGGGTGGCTCTGAGCTTCATGGTGGTGGTTTTGATACCAGCAGCTGGAGGTGGGGTGAAGCATCATCAGCAACTCCGCCCCTTCATGCCTCTGTCCGCACAAGTTTCTATAAGACAAAGAAAAAGCAGTGAAAGTCGCGTGCCAAAACCTTCTTAAAACGAATCCTGGAGATTCATGTAGTAAAAACATCCTTTAGGTCAGCAATATTTTATCTTTGGCAACAACTTTCGGAGATTTCCATCTGGCTGTGTGTTGCATTCCTGACACTTTAAGTGCAGCATTTCCGAAAGAGGCCGTGGGCATCTGTGCCTCATCAGTCTATTAAAAAATAAAAATAAAAAACCATGCGATGGTTACTGCAGGAGGAACTGCAGGAGCCAAATGTGCGTGGGATACAGGAGCTACGAGCCAGGAATCCCAGGCAACACGTAGGTGAGGATGAGGATGAAGGCTTAGGTGGCCTCTCAGCTGCAGGTGTTCGCAAGGCCGGCATGGATTGTGAATCCATGGCAAACACTGGCAAAGGGCAGTCGGGTCACGTACACCCGATTCTCCCTTGCTGCTGCCCAGAGGTTTTCTTTGCAGCCTTGGCTTTGTTCCCAATAAGCCACCTGCATGGAGCAGCTGCCTCTTCCCCCCCGGAGAGCTAGTGTCTCCGTAGCAGGTCAGTCCCGTTAAGGGGTCTTTACACCCTCTCCTGTTGCCCCAGCTCAGCAGCACATTCACTTCTGCCTACACTGAGGCCAAGGGATGCTTCAGCTAAACTATCCGGATGCTTCTTGTCCAGCGTCTGGCACAGGGTGCACAGTTGTAAGCATTTGATAACGATAAAGGGAGTTAATTACCAGCAGGTTGGCGAGGGCCTTCACGTGCTCGGGAGGAAGCCCATCGATACATTTCTTCAGCGCTATCAGAGCAGCTTTAGTCGCGTCATCGATGTTGTACTGGGAGATGGGCCCAGAATGCAGCTGCTCGGGAGTGCCCTCGAGAAGGGTCTGCAGGAAGCTGGGCACAGCCCTGGGAGCCGAGCCGGCGCCTGCAGAGCCAACACAGAGCCACACGCAGACCTTTCGCATTGGGTTTCTTCATAAGCATCAAGCCCTATCCTTGCACCCCCTCCACAGCGATAACGAAATGTGAATTTTCTTTTTATTTTTGCAGAACACATGCTCAGGGTGGCTGTTTTTCATGCTTTTACAGCAACAAATGGCAAGTGCAACAGCTGTGCAGTGGCACCAGTACTGCACTGTCCATCCAAGTGTCAAGCGTTTTAGATGAGATGGGAAATATTCCTGCTGTCATCATCTCGCTGACCCTGAGGTGTCCAGATTTAGTCAGACAAACTAAATGCCAACATGAGCAAACCTCAGTGGCCCTGAACAAGTTGCAGTGATTCATTTTTCTTGGGGACAGGCTCCTAAACTTCCCTGCTGTATCTGCAAACATCTTCAGTGGGAACTGCAGAGGTGTTATAGGGGTGTAGTTATGGGTTATCTTAAAATATATATATGCAAATCCCCAAGTTATCCCCTTTTTTAAAAAAACTGCTAAAACTTACCAGGGGAGCTGCAAAGTACAGCGGTGATGAGCAGAATATGAGTCAGCTTCATGATGGAGAGAGCCATTTACCATGTGGTGCCTGTGCAACACAGCAAGCTTCCGTCGGGGCTGGATGCAGAGCACTAGGATACCTATATATATGTGTGTGTGTACATGTATGGGGGGACTTACGCAGTGCTGTGGGAATGGCCCTGGCAGGCTGGCCGCAGGCCATGATTGTCTAGGAAGCGGGCAGGTGAAAAAGGCAGGTGGCCTCCGTGCCACTGCCTGTCCTCGCAGCAGTGCGAATGCCACGCTCCGCTGGCCAGGGCTCCTGCCGACATCCCGTGCAGCGCGTACGGCCTTGGAAAACCGGCATGCCAGGTGGGATCGCTCTGTTCTCAGCAGCGGCACGACTCCAAAGTCGGCCGCCAGCAAACGGCATCAAGCCGTGTTGATGGAGGTGTTCGTTCCCATTGCTGCCACTTCGCTCCGCTAATTAATGGTCTGTTGTGTTCCTCGTTTAGCTTTTGTAATTCCACCTGCCAGAGCGTCTGGGGCTAACGTGTCTTTTCAAGCACCATGATCAGCGGCCATGCAAAAAATAATAATTGAAAAAAAGCAAATGGGTACATGAAAGAAAACCCTCAATTAAGGAAGAACATCTTCAATAGCTGGAAACACTCCTCCATAGCATTTTAGCCACTTTCCAGCCAAGTGGGCAGCTTTGCTGTTGAGACATGGAGAAATTGTCTCTGGAAGCTCTGAGCCGGCAGCAGAGTGAGACGTGCTGATGATCTGTTCATGCAGGAATAACCCAGCATCACTGGCTGAAGCCGAAGCAGGTGAAACCAAATTTTCAGGTGAAAAGTAAAGAATGGTTGGGCAGCTGAAGTTACTGAAGCGCAGCTGAGTGAGCGCTGAGTTACTTGCCTAGTTCTGCTGGCTGGTGGTGGGGGAAGACTGCTAGGCTCTGTAGCTTGTTCCTGCTCTCCCTTGCTCTTTTTTGCAGGGCTGGAGGAGCTCCTGGCACATGTATGGACCCCCCTAGAGCCTGAAATTGGTTTGAGGAAGGAGATTGGAGAGGCATGATCAGTCCCATGGCATTCCCAGTAAGTTACATCCATGAAAATGTGGAGTCTTTTTATAAGGATTCAGCTATCACAAATGCAAGCTCTGCTTTTGAGAGGCCGCAGTGCACCATTGCAATGACTTAAATCTTTCCCCTGCCTTCTCATAGTGGAAAGCTTAGCATTATTGTGCCCTAGGGACAGGGAACTAATAAATACATCAAATATTTGCATAGCTACCTCTCCACTGTCCACTGAACCTGAAGGAAACCCTCCAAGGGACAGCTCCAAAGAAAGCTTGAGGGCTAACAGCCTCTTGCAAGAAGGGTTTGGGAAAAAAGTTGTTTTGTAAAGAGTCCAAAATCTGGACTTGCTTCTAAACTCTACTTAGCAGCTCCTCAGTAGCTCTTTATCATTCTGTTCTTAAAGCAGACCAAAACTCCGCCCTGGGCTGTGTAGATCAATGTTGCACTCACTGTGCTTTCATACTTGTATCCTCAAAGGGGTTGCCGTCAAGTCAGTCCCTTTACAAAGGCAACAGTATACTCAGAGCTGGAGTTCAAACACTTTATTACTTGCTTCTTTTGACATTGCAGTTAATTTCCACTGCTTGTCTACCTTTCTCTTCTGAGGCTTGTGTTTACGTACATGAAACTGCATCTTTTTGTTACCGTTTGTCTGCAATGTTTTCAGCTGCTGGAGAAACACGTTCTGTCTCCAACATCTTCCTCACTGCATATTCCATCCACAACCAGCAGCATTTGAATTAAATGCTTGCGCTGTACAACTTGAGTGCTTTGAGTATGTGTGTTGTGCAGGTCTTCTGAATTTGTCCAGTTGGCTCTGGCTGACTTCATGTCCTTGTTTGGTCTTTTGTTCCTACTTCTGATTTTTCACAGAGAGATGGAAATATCAGGTTGTCGCTACTGCTGCTCTGTTACTGTCCCCGAGTAGATGCCTGGTTCGCACGAGTTTCGTGAGGGCTCCTGCTGTGCCCTTCCTCTCTGCGCTGGCCCTATTTGCTTTGGTTTATTCTGCAAGGTAAGTTAGGAAGCTGAGGGCTTCGGACAAGGGGAAGAGACCTTTGTCTTGTCATAGTTGTCTTGTCACAGTTGCTTAGAAATGGATTCCTATTAGCGAGGAGCAAGGCCTGATGTTTTAGCAAGCAGAGCCTGGCAGCAGGCTGGGTATAGATACACAGCAAAGATGCAAGAGCCGCCCAGGAGATCTTATTAACCACTTGCTTTTGATGCTTCTTCTCCTTCATTACGGAAAGAGAGAAGGAGGGAAAGCAAACAGGAAGTATTTTCCTGCTGTTATTTTTCCTTATAAATATCTTCTGGCTACAGGAATGTCAAGTAATCCCATTGCGGAGGAACACATTTGACCTGAACTTGATGGCGTAGAGCAGGGTGAAATTCTTCTTTCAGAGCTTCTTTTTTTGTTTGAACCTTTGAGTCTCAAGAAAACGAACAGGATCTCGCAAGGGCCTGCTGCACATTTGGGCCCTAGCCTTTGCTCCCCTCGCAGCACCACTCCCAGCGGCAACCAGAGCTGGCTGTTGATCTCAGTCATGCTCTGGCTCTCCGAGAGCAAAAGGATACAAGAGTGCCGCAGGATTCCCAGGACATCCAGGCTGCATGCCCAGGCTATGTCCACGCTTGGTGCTGGGGTTAAACCCACCCAGAAAAGCACCAGGGAGCTCCCGCACCAGCTGTCCTGGCTCTGAGCTGTCCTGGCCTTTGCACTCCTCAAGCCAGTTCCCCTGGAAGTAGCCCAGGAACCTCTGGAAGAATTTAGTTTTTTTCCATGTCCTTCTGGTTTTAAACAAAGAACATATATAATTATATTTTGGACCAAAGTTAATATCAGATTTGCCCAAATTAGTGTCAGGCAGCCTGGCAAGGTCTCTGCTGGATGGGAGGAGAGGACAGGACATCCTTTCATCAGGGACACATCCTGCTATTATCTGCCTTCTGGAACAGTGACAAGCAATCTCCCCCTTCCCATTACAGGCGCACACCAGTGCCCAGAATGGAGGCTCTGTGCTCCATCTGCATGGATTTCTCCCTTCTGATATGTTCTTACTCTGCATGCAAGTAATTCACCCTCTTAATGCTACCAAACAGGTTCTGCTGTGCTCCGCACAACCTAAGAAAGCACCAAGCAGTTTGCTTTCCCCTTGTAATAAGCCATCGGGTTGCTCTTGAGGAGAGACTCGTGTGTTCCCTTAATTGCACATAATTTAGTAAAACTGAGCGGCAGCTGCACTGATATTGTGCTTTTTCACCTCATCGCGGTAGACCTGAGAGATGTCTCACACGGCTTAGGCAGCTGATTAGGATGTTTTTGAGCCAGCTATCAAATTAAGAAAAAAAAACTTCACAAAGATATTAATTGCTCTTATTTTATTTGCTCAAGGAAGCTTGTAAGGGATGTGAAGAGAGGGTTGCAGATTCTAGATAACACAAGTGTCTATTCAGGAAGAGGATGAAAGTTCTTAGCCAAAAAAAAAAAAAAAGTGAAAATGGATCATTGGGGATCAGGCAGCTGCTGGAGTCATCATGAGGTCCTGGGACTGCTCTTACTATTCGCAGTGTTCTATTATATTTCCCTGTAAAAGAGCAAAAGCAGTGAATAGAGAGGCAACACCAGATACAAGGAGGCAGAGGGGAAGCTCAGCTGAGAACAGCAGACTACAGAGCAGTGTAGACATTGAGACAGCTGACTACAGAAAAGAAAAACAACCTTCTTCTGCTCTCACAAGGGATCGCTGCTGCTGAGCCTTAGCACTCAGGCTGGACCTCGCTCTGCCTCGTGCTTCCAGATGGGAAATGCATTTCCTCAATCAGTTCTCAGCGCCTTCCTCCATACGGAGGACGTGGAGGCAGAGCAAGGGAGGGGGAGCACTGAAACCACCTCTTTCGTCCCCTTGGGAACAAACCTCACCCTTTCCTCTTGGAAAACAAGGGTTGTTGTGATGCCAGGATGGGAAATGAGACTGTGTCCCACACTGCTGGCAGTGGGGGAAGGAGAAGACGGAAGGAAACTGGGCAACGCTTTGTGAAAGTTTCTAATTTCTCTTCCAGAGAGGAAAAAGGTGCAAAAACACAAACAAAAAGGTTCAAATTACCATCACTGCTAGCATCCCCTGCTTCATTTCTAGGGTTAAACTTTCTGCACACTCCTTGAGCTCAAGGGCAGCTCTTCTTACTGGAGGGACTGCAGTTGCGAAGTGACTGACGAACTCCAGGTACTGATTTTCAGGAGCAAAGAGAAGCTCCTCCATAAAGTTTTGCAGAATTTCACAAGCAGCAGATGCTGGAAAGAGGAAAAAAATGGAAACAGGTGTGAATGGGTGACAATCGCATCTTGCAGCATAGCTCCCAAGGGCTGTTTCTCCAAACCCGATGGTTTTGGGTCAACCTTGTTTCTTCAGGAGTGTGGACCTAAGAAAATGAGCATCCAGATTTAAGCAAAGCTTCCGGGGATAGATGTGTACCTTTTTAGGCTTGAAAATCCGCAGCTCGGCCACATCCACCCTCTGCAGCCATAGACATTTGGGCTCATCACAGTGGGTCCACTTGGCACTGACACTACTTATACCCCCTGCCTGTAATTGCTCCTCTGCACCCCTGTGAATTCCTCCCAAGTGCTACAAGACATAAATGAGGTGTCTACAAAAGCTAAGTGAAAGTGAGCAAACTGCAGCTCCCTGGGGTGATTAACTGGTGAGAGGTTACCTAAACCTGGCACCCATCGCACGTGCACGGCGGTTACCAGCCCAGATTCGCCCAACCCCTGAACAGACAAAACTCCTGCCCCGTGGGGCAAACAGGACTTCCTATCTGAAGTGTTTCATATGTTGGCAAGAAGGTTGTGGCAGGTGGAAGTCATACTCACGAGAGCAGCCATAGGACACGAGGGCAACCAGCAGAAAGACACTTGTCAACTTCATGGTGGCAGCAGCTAGTTAGGCCGCATTCAGTCCTTGGTCCACACTGAGCAGCCAAGCAGTTTGGAGCCTCACAGGCTGGCATCACTTTTATACATGGAGCAGTGGGCTGGGCTCCTGCTTTGGTGCTGGCATCCATCGCGCGGCCTCCCCTTGCCAGCTGGGGAGTATTTACTTTAGAGAGGATGCCAGGGCCCCTTGTTCCTCCTTCTCTGTTCATGACACATGGGAGGACTCTGCCTCCTCCTCAAAGCAATGAAGCAGAGGCAATTTTCTCAAGTCCAGTGATGTGTCCTCTGCTACCTGCCTCAGGCTGCAGAGCTACAGCTGCCCTGAGGGAGAAGGTGTGTTTTCTGTTATACAATTTGTCATATATACAAGAAAATGGAAAAGTTGGAAGGGGGTCTTGAGATCTGGAAAACACCAGAAACCAGCTTTGCTTCCTCAAGCCTTAAAGCTGGTCAGACTGCTCTTGGGCCATAGGTGTAAGTGCTGAGTGCCTGGGTTGGTGAGCGGCCCAGTGCTCTAACTGCGAGGAGCCCGCAAAAAAAAAATCACTCATCCTATTTGCCAGAAGAAAACTTCTCCCCCTAAGATGATGGTGATTTTCAGTTGAAAGTAAGCTTCTAGAGTCCTTGACAAGGTGCACGAAGGCCCACGTGGGGGTTTCTTACCACGAAGGTAAGAAACAGCATTTGGAAAGATGCTTAGCAGCCTTAGCACAGGCTTAGCACAGGCTGCTAAGCTGGCTTTATGCTTAAGCTACTTAATGTCGTTGGGGGATTTGTCCGAAAGCATTCATTTTTCTTGTTTTCCTCCTGCGGACAGTATTGTCAATGGCTGGGTCACTAGAAGCCAATTTGATTAATAATAATATTTTTGGACTAATCCCTGAACCAACTGAAAATAAAGCCTGGGTCCTAACATGTTTGAAACTCTCACTGCATGGGTTCAGGTTCAGGGAAACCTGGTGAAATGAGAAAACAGGGAGAGCAAGGAATGATATGGAAAACATTGGGGATCCTTTGAAGGACTGAGAGTTTGGGTGAAAGGGTTTGACACAAATGAGCCTGGCGAGTGTTTTCCTACTTCTATTAAGTGGGCTGATGCTGGGTTTGAGGAACAACCAATATTTGACAAGTCTGAGAAATACTTTTTTTGCCTCAGAATAAGCAGGTACCAGTAAGAAACAGATGTAGGTAAAAATCACGCATTAAGGAAGGGCTGGCCATACTTCTTCTTCAAGCTGTGGACATTGCAAAACCTGTCACCTGGAACAGCTTTATAGTCTGACCTGAGCTGTGCCGCGGGCTGCTGCTCGCCTCTGGTCGTCATCACCAGCTCTGTTCTGCCTGTCTCGTCTCATGGGCATGGACCCTGTCCCATGCACACACTGCTTTGCTTGCTTACCCAAATCACAGCCCAGAAGGATGCATAAGCCAAAATTCAGAGGTGTGCAATGTTGATAGAGCACACAGACAAAGCCTCTCAGCACCGAGGTCACAGGAACAGCTGAAATTTAGGATTGTTCTGAATTTAAACCCTTCTCATTTGGGCCAGCTCTGTCCCAAGCACCACTTGTTTCCTTTGATTCTCCTGACCTTCAGTTTTCATGTCATTACCTACCACACTTGACTTTTGAATCCATTCAATCCTTGCAGTGAACTGTCTTGTCTTCCTCCTGCTTCTACCCTGCAAATAAAGGCCCTGGAAGCCCTTTCTTGGCTACAGTACCACCATGGAGCCCCGATTGCCGTGATACTGGGACAGCTCTGCAAGGCATTTCCAAACCACCTCATCAGTGAGCATCTGCGGATAAAAGTTCCCAGGGAAAGCTGCACAAAGCAGCCAAATTTGGCTGGGGCTGCTGCAGGGGGATTGTTCGTTTGTTTGTTGTTCTCAAAGCCAACATTTTGTGCAGTGCAAACAGGCACTTGGGAGGACAGACTGTCACCTGGAGCAAAAGGTAGCAGCAGGTGAGACTGAGAAATCTGGTGGCATTGGGAATGGAAAGTTACAGGGAGAAGCCGCACCTTGCAGAGGGGCTGCAGCAACCGTCTCAGCTCCTTGCATCCCACCAACAGATACACCTTCCCTTTTCTACAGGAAACACCCCCATCACCTCAGTGTTCCCTTGTTGGAACCGAGTGAAACACAACCAGGGGAAGGTTAAATAGGGCTCCATTTTCTCCAAACGCTCCTGACCCTGGCCTGTTTCTATCGCAATTGCAACCTCTTGCTGTCTGTCACTTTGCCAACAGAGGGTTTTGTGCCACACAAGCAAGAGGCCACCTCAGACAGGGCTGTATGTCCCAGACCCAGCCCTAGCCTCAGAGGAAGGAGAGGCAAAAAAGGCATTGAGCCCCAAGAACAGTCATGGCTACTCTAGTTGCACAACGTGCCGCATACACTACGTTTATTTAATTCAGTGCGTAAAGGGCACCAAGGTGCTTCATGGAGGAAAGGGAACATCAAAGCAAGCCAGGAACGCAAATCCCGCTAAAGCTTTGTCTGGAGTGCCAGGATCACATGCCCACTTGGTTTTGAATAGTACTTCTTCTTGGAAAATGATCCTTTTGCTGGAGTTCCAGCACCCCTGAACCAAGGTTGGACCAGACATGCTACCTGGCTTGGATCCCCTTGCCAAAAACCACAAACCCCACACAAAAAGCTGAATGAAATGCTGGGAAAGGGCAGCGATCCTGGGAGCATTTTGAGGCCCTGGGTCATGGTCTTAGTGCACGTTCTAGGGAGGAGACTAGGGTAAGGGGAGAGATGGAGTTTTCCAGTTTATTTTTTTTCCTCCTTGTGCTAAACAAAGTTAATTGTGACAATTCTCTCAAAGAAACTTTATTTTTGAAAGCACAGCTATTGAAGTCTGCAGGAGTGAGTCCCACTCTGCTTACCTTGAAGAATGACCCTGGAGCATCTGCTGACTCATAGGACCAAACCAGGTAATTTTGTTGAACCCAGCAGTATTAAATTGGAGTAAAATGCTTTAGGGATGACCATATAACCATTTTCCTTGAGGCTCTTTCATCACTGCAAAGCAGTTACGGCAAAAAATCACAGAGATTTTACCATTACCACCAAGTTCAAGTGGTCACTGATCACTGGAAACCACTTTTCTCTTGGCAGCCAGGAGTTTGTCTTCTCTGTTTTTCTTTTTTGTTTTGGGTTTGGGTTTTTTTTTTGGCTTTGTACAGTGCCAGCCTTCCTGGTTCAGGAAGGTCTCTGACTTTAGTCTTTACTAATAAAAAACTAAATATTTGTATATTTGGACTTGGTCTTAAGGTCAGTACTGAGACATGCCTGGCATTAGAGGAAAACAAGTTCAGAGCAAGAAAAGATGGATGAAAGGGCAGAAGGTAGAGAAGAAAAAGGACACAAAGTGAAGGTAAATAATGTTTTTCTGTGCAGAAAGAGGTAGGTCACTTTTATGACTAAATTACAGACCTATGCAGTGCTTTAATGGTTTGGACGCATCCTGAAGAAATAGCTGTGCAGAACTGCAAGACTGTACTATAAAACACATGCACATGCAAGTAGAGCTCAGAAGAGGCTGCTGGGGCAAGCAGGAATCAAAACTAAGGAAAAAATACCTGAAATCAGGAGTCAAAAATAACCTAAAAAGAAATATTAGTTGGAGTTTCCTAGAATGTTTTGTCTTTAATACCATAGCTCCACTGTGGTCCCCCAGTCTAGTCTGAGTGAAGTTCCTGCTCTATCTGGCAGCAGCAATCCTGATTATTTTCCAACTTAGATAAAAATAGAAGCAAGTTACAAGGGGCGTAAGTTATTCAAACTGAAGTCATCTACTTAGCAAAGATTGCTGGAAACAGTTCATCACGCCAGACTGTCTCCTTTTCAATTTCTGGAAGGAAACTAAGAGTAAACTAGGCAGCAAGTTCTGCAGAGTTACCACAGCATCCATTTTTTTACAGAGAAGGGAATACAAAGTGATCCGTAGGTAAAATACTCTTAGCTTTAGGAAACTGTGCACAAGCAACCCAAAGGCAGATTCCAAAATACTGCAGGATTCCCCAAAATGAAACTACGAAAAGTCCAGAAGAGAAGACCAGAAGGGGTGCTTTAACTCACTTTATCAAACTACTGTCAAACATCCAAAAGGCATTCAACATTCCAGGTTTTTCTGCCATTCTAGTAAGCTTTCTTACAAAAAGGCTCCCAGCTCATTAAGATTGCAGTACAAAATTCAAACTACAGAACATCTATCAAAAACAATCATCTCACAGTTATATACTGATCAATAGTATAGCATCTAGCAGTTACTGTATTTGGATGAATAAAGACCCACATAATTTTAAAGATACCTTCTTGAAAACAGTCCCGTTGCTGCACACACAAGGAAAGGTGCCATTTCCTCACATACTGTACAGTTTACAATGCAGTTTTTAAAAAAGCATTGGTGATATGTACATTAAAAGGTTGTCTTCAGTCTTTTTTTGTCCACTAGAATTGGAACCGTGAACATTTGTCCATCTCTAACACAAATCAAGCCTCGAGAAAAAGATGAATCTGAAGTAGATAGTTTGCTTTTGCACAAGACAAATTTACACAACCTAGAGAAATACAACTGTTTCCTTTAAACAAAACTTCAAGTAGTGCCTTAGTGATGCCTCTAGTCTCTTTATAAAGAGGAGCTCACTGCAGAGAACACACAGGTCTCAGTGCCATTTGTGAATTAGGTGTAGAAGGACTAACCAAAATAACAAGTGATCTTGGAGCTTAAAGCCTGAGCTGAGATTTTGCCATTAAGGGATCGGTTTTGATAATACTCCATCTGACGCTGTCTTATGGAGTACGTGAAGTGCAAAACAGAGGCCTAAAAATAAAACCACCTTTGATGCCGTGGAAATGAAATCGGCACAGGGAAAAAAGAGCAAGCCAGAGATTAAGGCCAAACTCATCATTTCCATCCAATCTGCTTAAAAAAAAAAAAAAAAAAAAAAAAAAAAAAAAAAAAAAAAAAAAAAAAAAAAAAAAGCGCCTCTGTAGAATTTCATTTTAAAAGCCCAAAATAACAATGTGCTAGTTTAGATTTTTCTGGAGACAGTTACATGGAGGGCCTTTCTCTAAGAAAAGAGAAATCCTCACAGTAACTTCCCAGAGCAGTGGTAAAATCAATATTGTTCATCCACACAGTCACTCGATGTGTTAATTTTATGTTAGCATAAAGTCTACAAGTAAAAAACCAGTCAGATTGTTTTTGCAGCTTGCAGATGAAGATCATACCTGCTAGCATCTTGCTCTTGGAGCAGTCCAGGAGCACCTATTTGGATTCTACCCAAGATGCAAACAGTGATCCTTAGCTGTGCAAGTACTCTGGTTTCAGCCTCGAGATGGGCAGGAAGAGTTCTGACAAACCACCTTCTTCGGCAGCAGCTGCTGGGCCTGCTTGGCTGGAGACGGGAGGATTGTGGTGCTTTAGGTGACGAGTTCTGATGCCCTAGAGGTCTAAATGTTTCCTGACTGAGGACTCCGGTTAAAGGGACACGCATCTTTCATCAACAAGATCTCCCAAAAGTTTGGTTTGGCTGAGCAGGGAAAAAAAATAACCGCCCAAAGTAGAAAATGCAAAAGGGCCACTAAAAGCTGGTATTTATTCAAGACTAATACCTAAAGATTTACAGACACTGAATAAAAACTTTCTTCCTTGCCTAGAGGAACAGAAATGCGTACTCGGTATTCCACAGGAGACAGCCGCTGCCCACCTCTCAGTACTTCTTCAGGCTGTACGGCAGCCCTAGAACTGATTTGGCACCTGCAAACGGTGGGGAGTTCCAGACAGCCGAGCTCGTGCGCTTGAAGTAGCGGGGTTTGCTTTTGTAGAAGATGTCCTCCAGCTTGGGGCTTGCGATTGCCCCAAAGAGCGCGTCAACGTTGGGCGGGTTGTAGTACTGGCGGATTACAGCTTGGCTGAGCTGATTCCCTGCAGAGGGAGGGGATGAAGTTATTAATTGAAATAGCTCTGTTTGATGTTTGTGTTCCTGCTACCCTCATTACTAACCAGAAAACTGTAGAAATATCAGAAAACTCCTGTAATATTTGGTGCTTTAAGGCATGTTAGTAATGCCGTAGGCAGCAGGATACATTGACTGAAGGGTAAATACTGCACTAATTCAGAATATTCTTCCACTTATACTGACAAAAATTACATTAGCAGCACAGTTGACAGGTTTTTATACAGCTTTTGTCTATGAAGGTCCCTGGTGGCAGAGAATTCCTTGACTCAACAACTCCACCCACACTGCCCCAGGTTGGCACCTCTGTGCAAGTACAATTAACTAAGAAAAACATCCTCTAGCCAGTGTGGTCATCAACAAGAGCAGAACTGCAGCAGGGAGCTTTGGGAATTCTCACTACCCATCTCAGCCAGCTGACACGTACCAGTAGCCCAGGCAGGAATGGGCTTTCGGGGCTGGCTCTCGTCATCCGTGGAGTCGTCACTGTTCAGATCCATGCCGTAGTTATTTGGATTTATCTTGGGGGGTTTAGGACCTTTCAGGCCCTGCGGGGTCATCTGGTATGAATTGCACACGGGAGAAGTCTGGAAGACGGATATAACAGTCATTAGGTAGAGCAGCATAGCACTGCACTTGTGAGTGGTGGCAGGGCACTTAACCTGGAACACCTCCCTGCTCTGCCTCATGCTTTAGCTAGCAATTACAGGCCCAGTGTTGTAAAGTATTGGCCCAATTACAACTCTGCATTGCCTTTTCCAGTTGAATTAGGCTGCTTGACAATAAATAAATAAATAAATAAATAAATAAATAAATAAATAAATCCTAAATACACATAGCAGTTCCACTTTACCCAAGTAAGGCTTAAATGAAATTGTTAGATCCCAAAGGCTCTAACTGAGTGTCCTTCAAATACTTTGGTCTTGTTTAATACTAAATGGAACGTTATTCAGAAGTGACTATAGCACATTTCAGGACAAACTTAATGTAATTTTGATGGGAACGGCATGACTGAGTGAAATGCAGAAACAGCTGAAGAACGCCAAAAAGATGAAGCAAAACTGCGCATTTCATCAGCCCCAAAGTCTTAGTTCCCAAGAGGAGGAATAAATGTCTCTAGAAAACTCAAAACAGTTTTGCTCACTATAAACAGAATCATGAAAAAAAACAGAAATGAAAGTAATTTCACTCTTTTTGCATTTAATGATTAAAATGCAGAGCTTTGCAAGCAGGTAGAATAACGATCTCTGTTTAAATGCTCCAGACAAGAATATTCTCTTCCAGGATCACCTCAAGTGACATCAGCAGGGTTCGCGAATGCAGCATTGACCTGCAGACTCTGCTGCCACCCTGTGGCTGTTTGCCTCTTTCACCTTAAATGTCCCCATTTAAGCATCTCTGCTGTTCGGGGGTCGCTATTCTGACAGAAGAAATTCAGTTAAGCAAAGGAACCTTAATTTCAGGTTTATCTCCTTGTACTGAAACTGGGAAAACCTAGCAAGTTATTTATTGCAAGTTTCTTGCAAGTTATTTATGGCTTCCTGGAATCATCCTCCAATGATCAGAGTGAGATTTTACAGGAATAAAACTAAAAGTGCCCATGGCAACAGCACCTCAGTGCTGGAATCTGAGTTCTCTGATGTGATCTCTTAAAGAAATGCCACTAGAGAGAGCAAAATTACCTCTTTCTTTTCTAGGTGCTGTGTTTGAGCACCATCTTTAGTCTTTTGTTCTTCTGGCAGTGTCTTCTCTTCTTGCTCCTGCCTCTTCATCTCCGCTAGTCTCTGCTCCTCCTGCTGGCAAGTCCACATCACAAACGCATTAATTTTAACCTCATTAACTACGCTGTTCTGCTAGTCCAGGGATCCCTTTATCCAAGATGCAAAAAATCCAGTATTTAATTGCAAGTCTGAACACAGTACGGACAGTAACTAAAAACAATGCAGCAGTCTGAGCTTTCCTCAGTGTGCCACAGCTCTAGCAAGGAGAGTGACAGTGTAACACAAAGGTTGGGCCATTTCCAGCTGTGCTTCCTTATCCTCTCATTGGAATCCTCTCAAAACAGAGGTTCAAATTCTCCCCAGTTATTGTATAAAGTCAAAATAAGCAAAGGGATTTCTGCAAAATCCCATTAGAATCATAGAATCACAGAACGCTTAAGGTTGGAAGGGACCTCCAGAGGTCATCTAGTCCAAACCCCCTGCACACACAGAGTCTCCTAGAGCATGTGGCACAGGAAATGAATTACAGGAAACAGGAATTAGTTGCAAGGGAAACCCTTGGACAGCAGCATTTCAAAATCTGACTAACTTGTGGGCTATTAGTCCGTGTTCAGATGAAAACGCATGTTGCTAAAGCGCCTTTTCTTAAGTTAAATCCAGAAGTGCAAGAAGTCCCTCAATGGGGTTGTTAGCAGCCCGTGAGCTACAAAGCTGTCAGCAGTGATGGCTACTCAAGTCAGACCCCCCGCTCCAAGCAGCTACTGAGGAACAGAGTGGCCTTACTTCCTTCTTCTCCACCTCCCTGCGGAGCTGTTCTCTGGCAGCCAGCAGCTCCTTCTGCAGGCGAGCAGCCTTCTCCTGCTCTTCACATTGCCTGAGAACCAAAGTAACAGGTCGTTACACTCCAATCTACCCAGGGATATCCCCCATCCATGGGGCCTGCTGCAAGCTCTCAACTTCTCAGGGCTCTTGCCACCACCCTTGCTACTTTATCAGGCCCAGAATTTCTTCCAGAGCTGCACAAAACAGCTCTTCTCTACTAGGACATTTCAGTAGTGCTTCGCTTCAAAGTCCTGGCACGACATTTAGTGCATAAGTGGAGATGATCTTACTTCTCTGCCTGGATCCTCTCCTGTTCCCTCTTCCGCTCCAGCTCTCTCTCCGCAGCCAGCTGTTTCTCTCTCTGCTGTTCTGCCTGTCTCTGCTCGACAATCTTCCTTACTCGTTCCTGCTCCTCTTCCTTTTTCTTCTGCATTAGCTCTCTGTGCCGACGTTCCTCCTCCTCCTCCTGGTAAGCACAAGACTAATCACTGACCGCCCCCCCACCCTACAGGAACAAGTTCCAGAACAGACAGAATCAGGGTCAGCGTTTTTGACTCGGTCGTCAACACCCATGAGCACGGCAGTGGCACACGTCACTAACAGGGAGAGTAGATGCTCTCAAGGGAGCTGCGTCATCTTTTCAGCAATTTAGTGCTGGCCTTGCCCTGCCCACCCCAAAGCCCCTGTGGCCACCATGTCCTAGAATCCTCTCCACACACAAAGGTGGTGGATTAAGCTACATCACTTCCTTCCACATAATGCTGTCCAGTCTCCTTAATTGGAAAATACTTGCCAATTCACAAATTAAGGGTCTTCAGTAAGAACCTGTCCAGGATTGCAGAAATTTGGCTCACAGTCATCAGTAACAGCTCACAACAGATTGCAAAGGAAGCAAAACACTGCAGAGGACAGCGCCTAAGCTTATTTCCTCTCCAGTGGCATAATTTTCACTCAGTTGCTAGTGTTAATATTCTTGCTGGCTGCTGCACTTACAGTGGTAGCAGCAGATCACAGTCATTCTAACTGCATACAGGATGGGAGGCAACAGGGGTATTAAGACACGAGCTCCAGGACAGACCTGCTGCAGTGCTTTTTGTTTCCTGGCCTCTTCATCGTGCTTGCGCCGGGCCTCTGCCTCTTCCATTTTCTTGGCAGCTGCTTTCTTTCTGATTTTTTCTTCTGCCAATCTTTCTTCCCGCACCTAAGACACAGTGAATGTCTCTGTCTCAGGTGCATGCGTAAGATCACAATGGTAAAGCTCAAGGATGAAGAGCTCCCACCCACTCATGAAGCAAAGGCTTCCGCCTCTTTACTACTGGGAGTCCAAGTAGCCTGCCTGTTCTTTTTAAACACGGATGGTCAGGGAACTTACCTTCTTTGGGATCTCCACCAGAATGGAGAAGATTCTGGTCTGCTATCTTTTACAGCAAATATAACAGAGCCCATCAGAACATTTTCAGCAGCATAAAACAAGTAAAGCACATAGAGGTACTGCAGGCAGCCAACCAACTGCTATGGTGCTATTGAAAGCTTCACCTACAAGGAAGCCTGCTTATTTCCCATTTATTAATCATATGGAAAACAACTTCAAGTAAACAAAGCCAGGCTAAATAACGCTGGAAAACACAGCTTTTAATCTTCTATTAGCTGTAACCAAGGCCAATAAAGCAATTTAAGTTCCCTGAATGTCAGGTTTCTGAAAAGATCTTTATTCAAAGATCCTAAGCCCCACCTTTTCTGGAAGATACACTTGCATGGCACAGTTCCCCTCCGTGGATGCTTAGCTCAATAAACCCCACAGTACACGGGGTCTTTACCTTCTCCGTCTTCTCATCGAACAGCGCTAGCTTCTGCTCAATGCGCCTCTTCCTCTCTTCCTCTATTTGCTCTGCGCGTTCCCGGGCTTGCAGCACTTTGCGGAGACGCTCCTCTCGTTTCCTGCAGGACATGGCCTGACTTGACCAATGCATCTTAATTCCTTCCACAGATCTTACAGCTCAAGGATAGGGCAAACAGAGAAAGCTCTTGGGCAGCAGAAAAACTTAATGCGCTAAGGCCATTAGCTTAAATATTGGCAATATTTCAGCTTCATCTGAGACAGAGGACTTGAGGCAGGAGTCTGAAGCAGCAATTTGGTAAAAAGAACTTTTTTAGTAGTAGTTACTAAACTTTTTAGGTACATTAACACAACAAACGCCGCCTTAGCCGCACGAGAGCAAACAAACAAGAATTTTTGCTGAAAGAGAACACACATGACGAGTGACCTAGACACAAAGACCTACAAGCCCAGAGCGTGCAGTCTGGCCAAGGCAGAAAGCAGCTACTCACAGCTTTGCCTCTTCTAGTCGCCTCTTCTTTTCTTCCTCCAATTTCTGCTTCCTCAGCTGCTCAGCCTCTTGCTTTTTCTTCAGAGTCTCTAGCTTCTGCCTCTCCTTTTCCTAGGGCGGACCAAAAAGTGATTATACCCAGGTGCAAGGGCTCCTCCCTACCCTGGCCTGCTCAGGTAAGGAGACAGCAGCAAGGAGCTGCAGCCACAACCAGGGGAGGGTCCTAAGGGCCTAAAAAAGATCTCAAGTAGCCTGCGATGTGATCGTACCTGGTTGGGAACAGATGCAATGAAAAACAAGGCAATGGTGCTAATCCTTAACAGCAAAAGGTGCTGGTAAATTGAAAGAGCCACCAGCTCTTAGAGTCCAGTAAATTTCTGCAGAGGCTGCTGACAACCCCGTGTCTTAACACCAGTAAAAAGAACCTAAAAAAGTCATATAGTTGCCATGCGTTAGCACCGATTTCCTGCAGATTAACAGGGACAGGTGGTACTCTAGGAAACACCTTGCTTTTCCAATTCCCATTGGCTTCTTTGCTTCCCACAAAGACTTCTCACAGCAAAGCACCATTTAGAGCCTTTATAATTATTTCAGGCACACATTCAGCTCCATATATCATCTGGACAGAAACACAGGGCATTTTTTCCCCATTTTCACCAACAATCCAGTTAACTCAGCCTAAGTATATTATCAATTAGAAGAGCAAGGTAGAGTCAGCATAAAGGCACAGCAATCAGATTAAGAGAAGCTAATTCAATGTCAGATGGGGTACAGTAACTGCCAAATTATGACAGCCTCGGGCTCAGTGCAAGCAAGGGCAGTGATAGGCAGGGTAGAGTACTTATGTGATTGCTCCATATTACAAAAGACTGATGGTTATTTGTACCCAAACTAGCTAAATTAGAACTAATATTAGATCTTACTTCTCTGGTGTTACTTGGTTCTGTTTAGTCCCCAAATAAAAAAGGCCACTGAGTGGGAAGCTGCCTGCTTTGAATGAAACCTAAAATATAACATTCAATGAAACTGAAGTAAAGGATCCACTAGTCAGAGGGGTTTTCTCATCACATCAGTTCCTTTACCAATATGGAGATTAATCACACTCATCTTCCCGATGACATTAAAGGTGTAATCCTTCTGCTTCAGCAGATGAGAAGTTTGTCATTAGGGAATACAGCAAGATTCATTAAGCAGGCCAACTATGACTGTTTTAAGCAGTACGGCAACTTTAAGTAAACTCTGGTTTTTGCAGGGTGATGCCCTTTCCCTCCCCAACTCTCCCTCAAGTAAATCAAGTCCTAGAATTACCTTATTCTGCAAGGGAGTTATTGGATACAGAAAATAAAAGCTTCAGGTAAACAGAGCGCAAGGGAACCAACTCTCTTTGTAAGGCTAGAGCCAAATCTTCTCCAGTTTCATCCTGTTCTAGCCACAGAAGCTTCCCCCACAATGCTGTAAACCTTAATGCTGGCTGTAAGCAGCGCAGGCCTCTTTCCTAACCTTTGCTAACAGCTGGTTGCAACAGTCATTCCCTGTTGATATCAGTGCACGTTTCATTTGGACACTGGCATTCTCGTTTCACTGACCCCTTCAGGACAAGCTCCTGTTCCTTCCTGCAAAGAGCTCTAAAGTTTCTGACAGGCCTCAGAATGTCAGGAGCTGGGGCTGAATAGACACCTGCTAAAAATCTCACTTATTAGAAAAAGCCTTAGAAGGAGGCCTTTGGATGCACAGATTGCAGTTACAGGTACACCCAGAACACAACATTCAAGGCGCTCCCAATTTTCCTTTCCCAGTTCTTTCCAGCTTTCTTTCCTCTGACACTCTTAGGCTACTCAGGAGTGTTCCAGACATGCCATAGCATAAGAACGCATGGGTGTTGTCTAATCACAAGTTTATTTAGTTGATGTAAGTGTAAACAGTTATTCCTTGGGTTATTATGGATCAGGAATTGTTTGGCATCTGTGCTTTAACTTGGCCACCCAGTAGCCCGTCATCTACTGGCCTATGACTCGAAGTGTCACCTTACCTTATGGTCAGTTTGAAGAGGAGTGTTGTGCCTGATAAAAGATTTAATTACACCACTTCTCCCCACAGAACTTGGGGTCATGAGGAGCTGATTCTTCTGCACAGTATGCAAAAATGTTTTGAAAGGACGTACAACCTGTGAAAAGAATGCCAAAAACCATCCTCAGGAGACCAAACAGGCGAGAGCTCTAGGTGCAGTGCCTCATGGCTGTAAGCATCTTACTTTGCTAGCCGGACCGAGAGGAGATGGGGTCTTTCTTCTTGGAGGAGAAAGCCCTCCGTCTTCTGCTTGCTGGTGGTCGTAGCGGTGATCCACAGCTCTTTTGTAGCTTGGCTTTCTCCTGGGAGGGAGAAAATATAGGTCCTCATACATGGCAATCCCTCCTGAGTGCCAAAGTCAGGTTTAAAAGGAGATCATGCAAACTGGTTTAGCTTAAAAGAAACTTTATTTTGCATACTCAAGCAGCTATCCAAGAAAAAAAATTTCTAATATAAGATACAAATTAAGTCCCTTTTTTCCCCGCCTCTTTTTCATTACAAGCAGGGAAACTTATTGCAGAAATTCCAGAATCACAAAACATTGAAACTATTTAACATGTCAATGTGGACCCTGTTTTGAGCAGGGAACTAGAGATCTCCAGAGGTGCCTTCACACCTGAATGATTCTGTAAACATACCTGGCACTTTGGGGCGGCTCCTGGGTTTCCCCGTTCTTATTTAAGTTGTTTTCTGAAAGAGAGTGTAGTAGCTCAGTCAATTCTAGCAAAAAAAAAAAAAATCAGAAAAGCATCAGACTTGAAGTTAACTCGTGTTTTTGACTTCCCAGTCAGTCTCAACAGCAGCAGGACGTATGTTAAAATTCTGCCCAAAAGCCACCCCTGGAAGTTACCTTTGTTGCTTGTCTCCTGTGACTGCTCGTCTCTGTTGAGGGTCCGCATGCGAAGTGACATTCGTGGGCTTTGGACGCTCTGTAGGAAAAGCAAATAGGTTTGAGTGCAGTCCTCACATAGACAGAGGCAACTGCTGCTTCAAACCATGTCACGTAGGCAGTGTGCAATGTAGCTGGGGAAAAACACACTGGAAAAGAGAGGCACTAGTATTCTGGGTTAAGTCCTAACCTCCAGCTGTGAAAGATATTTCAGGACATCCATAAAGCCTCTGCTGCAACTGTCCTGCCAATTTAACACAGAAAACAAACATCCATAATGGGAGATTTGCTACTTGGACTGGACAAGAAAACTCACAAGCCATCAAGGACAAAGTGTTTCCAAGATGGAAATCCGTTCATGGCTGCTGAGCTCAGGGCAAAAATCCCAGCTCATTTCAGTTAACAAGGCCAAACGGACAAGCAGGTAGGCTGGCAGATACAAAGGAGTGAGGAGAGAAGGAAAACAAGTGTGGAAAGTAACAAAGCGGTCAGGAGGGACAAAGAATCTCATCCAAAGTGCAGAGGCTCATACTAAGTACAGTATAGCTGTAGAGAGCATCTTGTAGGCCAGCAGAAGCGTGTGATCTGAATAATTTGGATATCAGACCTGGGAAACATCTGACCTTTAGGCAACAGCATGTACCCAAGTATCGCCTTTACCTGTTCCTACAGACAAAAATACATCCTGGCTTGGAGAGGCTGCCAGTTCATTGTGTTTTCAAGTCACTCAGTTGCTCAGAATGGTCTTTAGTAGAAACCAGACCGTGTTTGTTTTGCTGAGAAAACCACCCAGAGACAGGATAAGGTAACCTGGTGGCCCAGGCTAATGGTGTGTTACAAGATCGCATTTGTAAATGCATCTGGGTAGAGAAAAAAATAGTTCTATTCACATATCCGCAGAGATTCCGCTCCCACATAACATGTTCACTTCAAGCCTTTCCAGCGTCCTAACTCAGGTGAGCTCAAAGCCTATGGCCACTAGGGCCACTAGGGCCATTTACATTTACTACATTTACTTGAGTGATTGCGAGTGGTAAAAAGGCACAGCCTAAAAAAAATTACACATAAGCTTGGCCTTCCCCACAGAAGTAGTAAGGCCATAGAGTTCCATCACTGTCAATAACTGAAGTCTGAGTTAACGTGATTCTGCACGAAATGCTGACATAATCCTGACAATCTTCCTTGTGAGGCCCGTGAGAATTCTGGAGGAAGATGTTTTGGCTTGAGTGATATTTGCAGATTTCTGTGGTCACTGTAACACAAACTGACAAGCTCTATATACTTTGCAGAGCTAATGAAAAGGTCAAAAAAAGCTTTTAAAATACCAAGACTGTAATAGCATGCAAACTCTGCACAACTCAAACCCTTTTTTAAATGTCAAGATTATTTATCTATGTAGATAAGGATTCAGCACTGAATTTTCATGCAGCTTATCTCTAGCACAAGCCAGAAAGCAGGTCTGTGTTCTGAATATCAGCAACACCAAGGCTGGAATTTGGTGCTGTTACGTATCAATTATTTTCCTAGAATGTATATATATGTGCTTATGTAAGATGAGGAGGAAACATGTTATTTTCTAATTTCAGCTAGCCTTAGCTCTGCAGTGTCTCAGGTAACAGAGTACTGACAGGATACCTCAACTTGTAGCCAAAATAAGCGTCGAGTCACATGTGCTCATTCATTCTCCCAGACAAGTCTTTTTCTACTTTTTATTGTACTGATTTGGGAACATTGTGATCCCTTACTCATTTGGGAACATCATGATAGACTTGACAATATCAGGCATTCTCTAGTCTGCCTGTGGAATCAAGTAGGCTATAAATAGGGTCATGAACACTCCACAGCCAACTGCTCTAAACTTTCTTTATTCAATTTATTCTTTGTTCTTATTTTTTATATAGTCAGTGACTGAACTCAGCTGTGCTTAGAACTCCTCTAATCCCCCAGACAGATGCATTTAACACATTTTAATCACAGGTCCACACAAGCAGAAATGCTTTTAATTTCTGCCTAAATCTTACCAGCTTGGAGGGGGTGCAAAGTCCAGAAGGAGGCCTACAAAGAAAAAGAAGATAACCATGTTTAATAGTGATCTGTAAACAGTGCATTTTAAATCAAAGATGCCACTTAAGAAAGCCTCCAACCATGACTTTAAGGCTTAGGGAATCTCTTAGAGCTGCCTCACCCAGTTTTGACAACTGTTTCTTCCTCCCCTGGCACCTCTCCACTGCCAAGACCTGAAAGGAAAGAAAGGCCAAAGCTAAAAAACACAGGGACAGGACAGGGCGCAACCCAAGACATCTCTCCAGAGTCTCCAGTATCTCCTTGCAATTCAGATACATGCTGCTACAAGGAAGGGCGACCAGAGCAGCACTAGAGAAAACCCTGCCTACTATTTTAATAGGAAAACAGATTTTTCAGTGATTTATGGCAGGAAAATCTTTTCAGGTTCTGCAAACAGAGGGAAGGAATAAAGCCTTCCTTCAGCATCTTGGAAAACGCAGCTCACAACTGTGAAGATTATATCACATAGATAAAAACTTTAGTGCCTCTTCATACTTACAGCCAAGAAACCATCCCTCTAAGTTTTCCTTAGGGAGCTCTTGGAGCAGAGGCAGAAGCTTACACAGAACTCTTACCAACACAGGGAAAAACTATAGGAGTGCAATATTGTGGTTCTGGGACAACATTCCAAAGGCATCATTGAGCTGATATGAAGAAAAATATCAAAGTGTTTGCCCAGGTATATCCAGGTTTGGCTGCACAAGGCTGATGTATCCAGAAACTTCAGTTTCCTACAGCACAAATCCCACCAAGGATGCTGAAGATTAAAACACTGCAGTAGCGACCGTTCAGCTGTACTACCCTGTGAACTGAGCACATGGACAAGAGAGGAGTCTCTCCTGTCCTGCACGGGAGAGCCTCTCTTGCATCACCTGCATTTCAGGAGCCAGTTATTTGTTCATTTAACAGCCGCTTATTTTTTGCACGACATTCTGCTCAAGAGGGGCAACATTCAGCACTCCATTTTCCTGCAGTCAAGCCAACGATGGCATTCCAGCAGTAAGAACTTTTAAACCATTTAAACTAATCGATTCAGAGCATTTAAATCAGTTTCTGTTCCTCACAGAAATCTGTCTCTACTGTGACTTGAAACAGTCTCCCAAGCTTTTGGAACACATTTACATTGTTTAGCCCCAAAATTTCCTTCTCAGGACAATTTCCTTTTCAACACCTTTTCCAGAAAACACTCACCTGTGCGAGAGCCTACACCCCTCTTAAAGAGCAGTCACAGAACCACTCTGTAACACACCTTCCCTTCGGGAGCAGGGCAACCAGGTAAGTAGGAACCAAGCAAAGGAAACTTGTCTGGTAACATTTAAACTTACAGTTCATGGGGCTGGAGGGCACGGAGGACTTTCGAGCAGTCCTCCTCTTGGCTGCTGCCCTGCCGAGGGATTTCCGGATCATGCTTTGCCTTTTGCTGGCTAGCGAGTATTTCTCTGCCAAGGAGGTCCTGCGGATGGTGGAAGGTCTCCCCATGAGGCTTCTGCGCACGGAGCGGCGGCTCAGCCTGGAGCCCGTCGGAGTCCCTGGGCTCTCCCTTAGGGGCTGGGAAAGCTCTTTTCCAGAGCCCTCCCTATGCTCTGGTGCCCGAGCAGGAACCTCCTGCACCTCGAGCTCTTCGTCTATGGTGACTGTGGTATTAGCTGCATTCATTGTGCCTGGTTTAAAAGCACCGCTGCCTTCTCCGGTGTCTCCTGCCTTTGGTGTGTGAGGAGCCACCGGAACGGAAGCGCCCGGCTCAGGCTGCAGTTCTGTAGCGCTGCTTTCCGCTGGAGAAGCGTCTCCGGGGCTCAGGAGGACGGCTGTGGAGACCGCCGTGCCGGCTGCCTTGGAGGCGCTCCGCTGCAGGTGCAGCTCGGCACTGAGGCGCTCGGCGACCCCGATTTCCACTGACAGAACCTTCCCTCCGACCAGCGGCACCGAGGACTTCTCCGCAGGGCCTTCGGAGCACTTCGCGAGTGCTGCAGACAGGGACCTCGTCAGACGTCGGGATGAGGCGCCGTCAGCCACAGACCTGGCTATTTCTGCGTTGTGTTTATTTTGGATTCTTTGAGAGCATCGCTCCGCAGCTACTGGCTTGAGACTGCTTTTCCGACGTCGAGATATTCTAGCAACACAAACGGCTTGTTAGGCTGGAACTGGACTCAGGAATAGACCCAGATTCCTAACAAGACGGCTCTGTACCTGCTCATTTGGGGATTAGACAGGGCTGGTTTGGGACTAGGAAGAGAGCAGTACGAAAGAGCCTGTCTAAATCTGCAAGCTCCATCCCATACGCTTCCTGAAGCATCCCCATAGATAAACTGAAACACGCAGAACAGTGGAGCTAAAGGACACGGAAGAGCTTCGTAGGGGTGGAAGGCAGCTTGGCCCACGCCCCTGCGTTAGGGAGGAAGAGCCAGAGGAGCGAAGAGCGCAGAAGCGCAGCAAGGCCCAGAGCAAGAGTGGGGAGGCCGTTCCCGCAGGGCGTCCCCCGCAGGGAGCCCCGGTGCTCTACCCGTCCAGGCCGCCTGGTTGGCGCCGCTGGGGAAGGGCGCACGCCTTCGCGGCACGCGGAGCGGGCGTTAGGGAGGATGCCCGTGTAGGGAACGCTGCCCGCAGGCAGCCCCTGTTCTCCAAGGAAGCTTCTGCGGGTCCTCCAAGGCTCCCTCCTTATCGAAGGAGGCCTGCGTACCACATCGCCCCTCACGGCGGCCGCTTCTCGTCCCCGCTTTGCGGGCCCCAGCAGCGCCAAGCGCCGCTCACCTCGCCCCCTGCCCTGCCTCTCCACAAGGAGGGCGCGGGAGGGAGCGCGGGAAAGGCGGCGGGCGGCGCCGCGCGGACGGCGCCCCGCGCCGCGCTCACCTCTTCCTGGCCGGCTCCGGCGGCTCGCCCTGCAGCGCGGACAGGCGCTTCCTCCGCTGCCGGCTCCGCTGCGACGGCGTCTTGGGCATGAGCTCGGGCTCGTCGCTGTAGTGGCTGCGCGGCGGGAGAGGCCGTTAGCGGCGCCCGGGGGGGGGGGGGGGGGGGGGGGAAGGTACCTGCTGAACATCCTGAGCGCCTCGTCGCGGATCTCGCGCAGCCACACGAGGTCCGTGTCGTCCACCTGCCGCAGGAAGTCCTCGAGGCGCCCCCGGCCCAGCGCGGGCAGCTGCGCCAGGCGCGAGGTCGCCGGCGCCCTGGCCCTGGCTCCCGCCTCCGCCATGGCTGCCGCTCCGCGCCGCCCGCTTCCTCCCCTCCCTCCTTCCCTCCCGCCGCGCGCCTCGAATTCAAACCTAACGCTCGCCCCCATCGCGTCACCGCCCCAGCGGCCAATCACCTGAGCGCAGCCGCCAGGCCGCCCTTCTCATTGGCCCGGAGCGCGCTCAAGCGGGCCGGCCCCTCTAGGCGCCCACGTCTATGGTTGTGGAGGACCTTAGGCATAGGGAAAGCAACCAGGCCGCATGGCTTTAAAAACGATTGGGTGATGGGCAGAGACGAGCGCCAATAAGGGGCGCTGCTGGGCGGGCGCGCGCTCTCTGATTGGCTCCGACCGTGATGACCTCCGGGCCGGAGGCGGGTGCAGGGAGGGCTGTGTGCGCGTGAGGGCGCTGTGGGGTGAGGTGGGCGCTCTGCGCGGGTGGCGGCGTCGGCGGGCGGTTGTGCCCTGGGGCTTCTGCCCTGTTGTGGGGAGAGGGGCCTGGCGGGTGTGCCCCGCTGCGGCACCCTGTTGTGGGGAGAGGGGCCTGGCGGCTCTGCCCCATGTAGAACCCTGTGGCTGGGAGAGGGTACTGGGCGCCTGCCCGTTCGTGAGGTTTTGTTGTAGTTTTTGTTGTTTGGCTGGTTATTTCTGGTGAGGACTCTGTAAGGGGGTCCTGAGGAGTCCACCTTCTTGCAGGAGAGGGGGCTGTGGTGGGGACCACCCCCCTGCAGGGTGGTCTCTATGATGGGGAGGTCCAAGGGGGCTGCCCCACTGCAGTGAGGGAGTCCTGGGTGGGGGTCTACCCTACTGTGGGGAACCCTCTCTATGATGGGAGAGGGTGCACCAAGGAGGTCCTGGTGATGTGCCCCATTGCAGGGGAGTCCTGGGATGTCTGCCCCATTGCAGGGTGGGGACTGCCCTGTTGCAGGGTGGTGTGGGGACCTCCTCCACTGCACTGAGTGCCCCATTGCAAGGAGGCTCTGAGGGGCTTGCCCCATTGCAGGGTCCTGCCCCACCATGTGGGGTGTGCTAGGAGGTCCCACTGCAGGGAGGCCTCACGGGGCAGTCCTGGTTTTGAGCCGGGTGGCTCAGCCCCCTGCTAGCCGTGAGGCTGGTTGCTGTGGGCCCCCTCTGGCCGCTGCCGGGTGGCCCCCGGCGCCAAGGCCACATTGTGCCCCCGCAGGCCATGGCGGCGGCCGCCGGTCCCACGCGGCTGCTGGAGGTGTGCGGGCAGCGGCTCTCCAGGCTCCTCCACGACGCCAAGCACAAGCACCTGGCCTGGCTGCGCGAGGCCGAGGAGCAGGGCATGAGGCTGCTGGACAGGTGGGTGTCCCGGCCGCCACCGGGAGCACCTTCACCCGCTCCTCATCCTCCCGCGGCACCCGGCAGGCCCCGGCTTTGGAGACGTAGCTGCACGCGGTGCACCTCGTTTGGCGGCTCCAACCCCTTCTTCGCTCGTTGCTCCCCGTGGCCTCCATAAGCGAGCCTTGTTGGGTCTCGCTGAGCGTCTGCTGCTTGTGTTTCCGACAGCAATTTTGGGGCGGAACCCCAGCTGGTGGCCAAGACGCCCTCGCAGAGGAGGCGCCCCCGGAAGAGGCAGTCGGCCTCCCTGAGGGACGACACCAGGGAGCCCACCAGGAGGAGGTGGGTGGCTCCCTTGGTGCGCGGGCCCTGCTGCGTGGCCGTGGCTTCAGGAAGCGAAAAGTGACGCTTTAGTTTAAGGGCGAGACAACAGCTGAGCTGTGTCTCTCCACACCCCCTCCCAAAGGCCGGCTTGTTTTCCTGAGCTAATCAGTGTACTTAATGGGGCACGTCTAGTTCAAAAATAGGTCAGCTCGGTGTTTCTTGGGGATGTTTGGTAAGCGGTTGCTAGGTTTTCTTCCTTTCCCCCCCCCCCCCCCCTTGGTTGGAAACAATAATAAATATTGTCACTACTGGTGTTCACTCCCTGGATCTTTTATCGGTGCCTGGGAACTGCAATTGGGACTCCTTACCAAACTGGCAAAACCCCACCGTGTTGGCTCATATTGGGAAGTTGAAACTTCTTGCCTAGCAGATCTGCTGCTCTTGGGGGCTTAGGGAACCTCCACCTCCCAAGACAGTTGTCCACGAGCGGACGTATAGCCAACGTGCTGTTGGTCAACCCTTAACTGCAGATATAAGTAGGGATGGCTCTGATACTAAATATCTTCCCTTGTGTCCCTGCTTTCTGGCAGCTAGGTGTGTATTTTCTCTTGTGGTGAATGGCAGCGTAGTTGAGGTACCCTCCTCTGCAGAAGAATGTCTCTCTGACACCAGGCACACACATGATAGTCGCAAGGTGATTGAAACCTGGTGTTTTTTGGCAGGCAGTAATGATTGGTTTGTGCTTTGGAGGCACTCAGATTTTGATAACTATGGTGGAAAAATCCCCAGGCATCAGGCAGGAAGGGTTAGAGCTGAAAGGCTGTTGAGACAAGACTTGGAGGCTGGAGAGAAGAGCAAGAATAGCAAGAAGTGTGGGAAGTTCCTGCGCGTGTGTGTGCTTGAGGAGGGCAGCAGAGCCATTGAAGATCTAAACGGGAGGACTCTTAAAACATCCTGTTAGCTGCCAAGCAGCTGCATTGCTCCCCGAAGGAAGACAAATCTCCCCTAGGTTTGTCGTTTTTCAAAAGAAGCTTTAAAAAAAAAAAAAAGTCCTTTGGAGAGGATAAGATGCCCAGAAGGAGGGTGATCACTCACCAAGAGGAAGTTCATCCTGCAGCTCAGCACTTTGCTGCATCCTGCGGAGTTGGGCTGCTGCTGTTTCCCCTCCTCAGCATGTCTGTGTTTGGCTCTCTCTTTCCCACCCCCCGCCCCTTAAATCACTTCTTTGTGCATTTTTTATTTTCCTCTCTTAAATTAAGGCAACCTGAGACGTTTGCAGGAGTCCTGGCTGCACACGTGCATTTTGGCTCTCGTCTTCACGACTGGGCTGTGGGTACCGCGTGCGCTGTGACCTCGCGGCCTCCCAGGCTGTTTGCGAGCTCTGCCTGAGCGTCGCGAACGTTTTCTCGGCGTTTGTGCCCCTGCCTCCCCCTGCACTTATCTGTTTTACCAGCTTGGGAGCGAGCAGCACAGCTCGCTGCTCCCAGGGGAGGTTTCCCCATGAAACTGATCCCGGGAGCCTGGGATGTTTAAGCATTTGATCCCAAATCTCTTCCTGTGGGGATGTGATGCTGTGCAGAGTGAACAAAGTTGTTTTGGTGCTACCAGTGTGAGTTTGCTGTCTAACATCCCAAGCTAGGGGTCCCTCTCTGCACAGACCAGTGCATGTCCATACAAAACAACCTTTATTTGTGAGTAAACCCAGCGTGCTCGTGGCTGAGCACGAGTAAAACTTGCATGTCCTATGGCATGGAGCGGCAGTGTCGGGTGAAATGTGTCTTTGCACCAGTAAAGCGCCCAGTGCGCTGTGGGGAGCCGTAATCTCCGGGTTGCTCCATCTAGGCCTGACGGCACTTCTGGGAGCACTCGAGCTGAGTGCCTGTCTTTACCACTGATGACAGAAGTGCTGTGAGCAGGGAGTGGTGGAGGGAGAAAACCAGTAGGCTCACGTTGAAATTTGTCTGCTTTTTACTCTGAAGCCATTTGGGTGTGGGAACCTTCTGCATCCCGTGATAATTTTCTTGTTTAATTGGCTTTTACCGAAGGTTATCCAGGAGGAGAAGCAGTATCAAGCTGGTGTCCTCCAAGCCAGCTTCCCAGAGGCGCCAGAGCAAAGGGCTGCCCCAGAACCGCAGCGCTCCGGGGGAAGAGGTGCCCAACGCCGCGGTGCCGGCAGGGGCCGGTGTCGGAGCGGAGCTCCCCGCGCTGGCTGGCAAACCGCCGGTGGAAACACAGGGCCCGACGGCAGGACCGGCTGGAAACGACAGCCCTCGGGCCGAGCTGAGGAAGGGAGACGAGGCCTGTAGCGGACGTGGGGCTCGTCAGGAGGTCCCAGGGGCGTCCCGGCCTGCGGCGTCCCCGTGTGCTGAGCTGCCCGGTGTGTCGTCCCCGAGCCGGGCAGCCGGGGAGGGGGAAGGGAGCCCCCCAAGAAACGTGAGCACCTCCACGCCCAAGGCTGCCAGGCCCGAAGGCGCCACTGCGGACCCTGGAGCTCCGTCTCCTCAAGGCATGGGAAAAGGACTTTTCCAGGATGCCAAGAGCAAAGGCACCGCAGCGAGAGCCAAAGCGCGTCGCTGCTCCGCACGCCACCGCCAAAGCCGCAGGGCCTCCTTGGCGGAAAGATATTCCCTGGCCGGCAAGAGGGAGAGCACGATGCGCAGATCTATCGGCAGGGCCATTTCGAAGAAGGCAGCAGCTCGAGAATTGTCCTCTGCCTCCAGCAGAGTGAGCTGTAAGTTCCTCATAGCCGCTGCATGTGTCACTGAATGGTTTTTGGTCCCCTCGTATAGAGGGTTCATGACTTCCACCTGCTGTGGGTGTGATTTTCAGGTCCTCACTCGCTGCTGGGCTGAGTCCCAGGCAGAGTTTCTCCTGCTTTGCTGCAGTGAGTTGGGGAGATGCCCACCTGGGCATGGAGATGGGGTCACGTAGCTTGCAGATAGCCCCAAAAGAGAGAGGGAAAATAAAGCCTGGCTCCTCCCAGCCACGTGTGTGGTTTGGCCCTGTAGTGGCTTGTCAGGACAAGCTGTTGAACTCCCTTCAGAGGGGTTTTAATCCAAGCACCAGCCCTTAAAAAGGGCTGCAGAGAGCGAGTGTCTCCACTCGGTGAGACTTGGCCGAAGCTGGCAAAGGAGCTTGGATGTTTTGGGAGATGAAGATGAAAGAGTGATGGGACTGAGACCCAAATAACACCATCCCATGAGGAAGCAAGACTCGGAAATCTATGTCCCCTGCCCTCACAGCTCCTTGGGAGACGCTGCTGTTTGGGCTTCCTGAAATCAGTGCTTCCAAAGGCACGCGGTTTTCTAATGAAGCACGAACGCCTTTGGCATTTAGTTTTGTCAGCTTTGAGTCATGCTGCATGTAGGCATTTGTCAAACAGTTTCAGCTAAGCGGCGTTATGGGGAGGGGTGAGATCAGCCCAAATCCACCAGACCTCTGTACAATGCTGCAGCAGGGAGGCAGCAGCCAAGTCGGTTGACTTGGGAATGGTGGTTGGGTGACACAGGCACGCGTGTGCTTGCGGAGCTGGAGCTCCTGCGGACCGAGGAGGTGCCTTCTCGGGTCTCTGCCTTCCCAGCCCGCGGCACTTTTGCTGGTGACACCGGCAGGAGGGTGGCAGGGCTGGTGCGGAGAGCTGGGATGAGCAATCGGTGTGCCCCTGGGAACGTGCATGGACACCTGGGCTCTGCCGTGTGCAAGGCGCTGCTGCGGTGGAGTCTGGGCTTGGAGCTTCTGGGTTAGTTAATGCCCCGTATGCTTTTCTACCCAGGTCGGAGCTCCAGGGAGGTATTTGAGGAAGACGATGTGACCAGTGGCGTGAGGTGAGGTTGCCCTGCAGAGCCCAGCCCTGCACCAAAAGGCTGGGCAGGCTCGTGGAGATGGTTAGGCGAGCTCTGTCCTGGCAGTAGTAGCTGTTCCTGGCCTCGGGAAGCTACCTCCACAGAAGCCCTGCAGGAAGGCTTGAAACATGCTCTGCATGGCTTCTCCATGCAGAGTTACAGTTAACCAGGGTAATTTGCTGCACCATCTGTTTGTGGCCTGGCTGAAACAAACTTGTGCTGCTCCAGGTGTACTGCTTATCATCTGCATTCCCCAGCTCCAGGGTGCTAGCTCAGCTGTACTTTTATTACATGTAACTTCCTCTCTGTGAGGATTGCTGTCCTCACAGACAATGGTGCCCCAAGGACAAAGTTGTGTGTCTTCTGCCTCAGAGGGAATTGAAATAATTAAAATAGCCTTCTTTCATTTTTTTTTTTTTAACAGACCTGGACTGGAACTGAGCCCTGATGGTGAAAAGGTAGGTGTGTCTTGGGCTCACAAGCAGCCCCCCTGCTGTCTATCCACACATCCTCCTGCTTGCCAGCACCTGGGTTAGCACCTTACCAGCACCCTTGCCAGGCGGATGGGCACGGGCAGGTGCTGGTAGCTGACATCCACTTGGGAAGTGGGGGAAAACGTGACTGTATGGACATGCAGGCAGCCTGGGAGCACCAAGGGGTTCTGTGATGCAGCGACCTTTGTACTGCTCTCAGTGCTCCTTGGAGGTATCTAAATTCCTAACAGTGGCATAACCTGAGACTATAACAGGGTTCGTCTATCTTTTAAGGCTGAAGTGTCTGTAGTTTGAAAAGTGCTGTCCCCAAGGTGTGCAGAAGCTGTCTGTCCCCTGTGAGGTGCTTTGACTGCAAAGTGGAGCAGAGTGAAGCACCCTGCTCTGTGTGAAAAGTGCTGTGAGCAACTGTTGCCTTCCTTGCAGAGGCTGCTGCTTTGTGAGGGGATCTCTGCTGCTGAAATGAGTCAACCAGCTGACACAGACGCAGCACAGCCCTGACAGAGGAGCAGTCCCTGCCTAGCAATCGGATGTGTCTGAGTTTTTTCAGGGCAGAAAGGTCTCTCTTAGTCTTTCCCGTGGAGGAACCGTGCTAAAACGATAGCGTTTCCTTCTCTCGCAGACTCCGGAAAACTTCCTTGCTGCGAGCCAAAGGATGCAGGCTGCCAGCCCTCCCGCACAGCGTGCCTGTCCCCCGGCGCAGCACACGGGGAGCAATGAAGGTAATGCTGAGTTGTTTTTGCTTTCCTTTCCTGACGCCGTGTGCACAGAGGCCGCAGGGTCAACGTGAGGATGTGGGGAAAATGTGGGATGTGTGTGGACTCTGTTATCTCTGACCAAGTTTTCAGAGAAACTTGGTCTCCAGGGAGCATGAAGCCTTCACAGTTAGATCAAGGGAGGACCTCTTGTAAATATTTCCAAGCTTTGAGATAAACGCCTCCTTGGCAGACACCAGTGTCAGTGGGGATGTTCTTAGCAATTAAAAACTGGAAGACTTCAAGTCTTCCAATTCCCTCAAAGCAAAGAGGTAGAGATCTTCAGAGTTCTCTGTTTATTTCCTGTGGAAGTTGCATAATCCTAAAGAAGCTGTAGCTGGAGTAAAGAGAAGCCTCTTTTGGTGAGGTAAGCTGTTTCCCTTCAGCAGGGTGTGTTCAAGGTACATACACAACACTGGCATGCCAGGTAGACAATGGGTCTTTGTTTTCTAGCAGAGTTTTGTGCAGTGGGACTCTCAACCTGAGAGCTAGGGAGAAGAATCAGACTTGCTACAGAATGCTGTGCATATGGTGCCAGCTATTTTGTTTTCTCCCCCAGGAAGCTGTGGAAATACAACCAGCAAACCCCAGAAGGAGAACCAGGAACAACCTCACAGTGCCAAGCCTCAGGAGAAGCCTGCACATATCTGGTATGAGGCAACTGCAGGAAGAAGGAATGAGTTGGAGTGGCCTGGAAAGAGCCACTGCTAAGTAACTTGCCTGAAAGCTGTGTGTGTGTATGATTTTGAAATCTGCTTTGGTCAAATCTTAACAGTGTTTTGGGGCTTTCTGATGGCTTCTTGAGCCTCATTCAGGACTAGGACACAGGCTTGGAGAGTGGACATCTTGGGTTATGCAAAAAACAGCCAGGTTAACCGAGATGGCTCTGCTACCTGGTAGCCAAGCTGGGGGCTCTGGGTGGTGCTTACAGGGGTGCCTGGGAGCAGTTTTAGAAGGCAGCACCAGTCGGTGACTAATCAGTTTATTTTTGTGGTGCAAGTGTCTGGAATACCTGGCTTCCTCACTGCATGTGCTCTGGGAGTTCTGGGTGCGAGGTGAGCTGCTTTTAGCTTTGTCCCCAGTGTCCTCTCCTCTTTGCTTTTGCTGGGGCAAATTTGCTGCAGGTGGTGGGTGCGAAGGGGAGCAGCAGCAACCTCCATTCTCCTGTGGATGCTCGTGTGATGGGTCTGGGGAAGCCTTTTGCTTCAGGCTGGTGATGGCCACCTAACATGACTCCTGCTAACACCTTCAGGACAAGGAGCTGTAAGCAAGCCATGGGTGTCATGTGGAACAGGCAGCAGCCAGGAGGCCAGCCCCTTTCCCCCTTGGAGGAAAAGGCTGTGAATTCTGCAAACCACACAGCATCTTCTGCTTCTCCAGCCAGCAAGGTGAAGGGGTGCCCCAGTCCTCCTTTGCCCCCCTTTCCCTGGCACAATGTGACTTTCCTCTGTCCTCTCCCCTCAGGTTGTCCGCCCATTGAAGAACTTCTTGCAGGCTGTGCAGAGGAACCAGCTGCTCGCGAGCCCGGGCTCCACGGGGCGAGGGGGCGTCCTAAGGAATTTCATCAAGCGCAACACTCCCTCCCGGCCCGATCCAAAGGTACCTTGAGCTCCCACCTTCCCTTGTCGGGCTGGAGGGGCATCCGTGCCAAGTTTTGGGGAGCAGCAAGAGGGACTGTTTGCTTAGGGACATATAACACTTTGCCGGTCTACTACCATGACTGCTCTACAAATGCTATCACTAGCCTGTTTTTTAGCATCAACCTTCAGGCCTCTTTCATACCTAGACAGATCCCAGCTGATCTGTCTTTGACCAGCAGAAACATCTTATGTTGTGGGACTGTAGAACCCTGAGAAAATAGGAAACTCTTCTCTGTGTGGTGGGAATTGGCTGTTTTGTGCAGCATGACTGACTGCTTCGGGGCTGGAGTACCTCACTGCCTGTATCTGGCAGAGGTTTCCTGTCTGTTGCTAGTAAGGAATTTTGCTGTAAAAAGGGTTGTTGCACTGTGGAGGCAGGTGTTAATATTGCTTCCAAAGCTTTAATTGTTTTTTTTTCCTTTCTCTCTCCTTACAGGGAGACTTTGTTGTAAGTAAAGATCCCCTTAACTGAGTGGTCTGGAAAGCTGCAATGGCTCTCCTTGCATCCCAGGCAGTGGTAGCTCTTCCCCATGCATTGACATCCCTGGAGTCCTCCTATTCTCTCCCTGGGGATGTAAACTGGCCTGGCAGGGGTGGCAGGGTGTATCTGCGGGTGGTCTGGGCCTGGGAACTGCTAAGAAACCTTTGGGCCTTTAGGCACCAGACTGTTTGCCCTGGGCACCCTCTCCTCCCCTTCTCTGTGCTGCTGGTGCAGGTAGCCCTGTGCTAGGCAGGCGGTGCCTGCAGGAGATGCTGCTGGAGGGCTGGGGTGCTGCCCTCTGAAACCAGGTGACCCTTCTGCTCCAGGCACACGGTGTCACTGAATACATGTTGCTGCCCGACCTGCATCATCTCTGCTCTGATGTCGATTCCCCTTCCAGGGAATGGGTGACCACAGCTCTGACAGTGACTTCTTAGCTTAGCAGCTGCCTGTGCACAGGCAGCCTGGGGGTAGATACAGGCCCCTGATACACCCTGAATCCTCTCATCCCAGGAGAGGGAGCGCCAGAGGCTGGAAAGCCTCAGGAAGAAGCAGGAGGCCGAGGAACAGAGGAAGCAGAAAGTGGAGGAGGAAAAGAGACGGCGGCAGGCAGAAATGAAACAGTGAGTTGGGTCTCTGCTCCAGCTCCTTCCCTGGTTTAGCACAGAGCAGGTCTGGAGGCCTTTCCTGTCAGGCAAGCAGCACTTTGTACTACCTTCTTTGCCTCTCCCTTGGAAGGACCGTTCTGGGCATGGCTGCTCATGGCCAGCTGCAGAGAGAAGTGCATGGGTGCAAAGCCCCTGCTGATACCTGGTGACCTTAGTCCACATGACTTGCTTTGACTCAGCTTAGCCTGAGCTCACAAGGAGAATGGGAGTGTCCATGTGGCATGTGAAAGCCATGGTGATGGAGAGAGAGCCGTGAGCCCCAGGTCCCATGGCAAGTCCTTGTGCCCCTCATCATGCCCTGTGCCAGAGCAGGCAAAGCTAAAGGGCTCCTCTTGCACATGTGCTCCCCAGAAAGAGGGAAGAGCGTCTGAGGAAGGCGCTGCAGGCTCGGGAGCGGGTGGAACAAATGGAAGAAGAGAAGAAAAAGCGGATGGAACAAAAGATCTTGCAGACTGACGAGAAGGTAAGAGGGCTCACAAGCTTCAGGCCATCTCCTCCTGGTGAGCTGTGAAACTGAGTGCCGGTCAGTCACTTACTACACTTGGTCGCAAGAGCACTAAGTGCAGGCATGGGGGTGCTCTCACTGGCGGTGACTAATCAGGTGGTGGATAAGCCTGTATCTAAAAGAGACTCTGGAAAGCCTGTGCTCGGTGAGAGGAGGCTGTGTGTTCCCAAAGCTCTGCAGCAGCTCTTAGTTCCTGTTCTGACGTGTGGTTTATGGTGCTCTGCACTGAAGGAATGTGGCCTCAGCCCTTGTGTGTGTGCTGCGAGCGGGTGCCGCCGGCGAGGCAGACAAGGGGCGAGTGCTTTGGCTCCTGGGCGCTTGTGGCGAGTCACTGTCGCGGGGCGGTGGCCGTGCAGCGAGGCCCCAGCACATGCAGAGGGTGCGGGAGCGGGGAAGGGAAACTCCTGGCTGTGCTGCTGGCTCCGTGGGACAGTCCCTTCCCTTTCAGAGCAAGGACCCCAGCTGGGCCCCAGGGCTTTTGCTTGTTTTGGGTATAAGCTGAAGCAGCTCTTTGGAAGGGTCGGCTTTAGAAAATGAAGAACTTGGTGCTCCTTTCAGCCTTTTCCCAAAGCCTGAGGAGCCAAAAGCACATGCAGCCACAGCCACTGCTGCCATGCATGGGCTAATGCTTTCACTGGCTAAAGGAGCCTTGTCTCAGCCAGCCAGTCTTCTGCGCTCGTAGTGCAGCTTAGTTCAGTCACTAGAGAGCAGCACTGCAGGCAAAATGGAAGCCAGTATTTTGGTCGCTCCCCCTGCTCTGCAGAGAATCGCTCACTAAGTTGGGACATGTCTTTTGGGTCTGTGTAACGATCTCTCTGCTCTCCTCTCCAGTCACTCCAGGTGATGGGCTCCTCCTCACGTGGCCTGTAGTAAGTGGTGGACTTGTTGCACAAGGCTGGCACTGAATGCAGTGGCTCTATGGTGGGTGTTGGGTCCTCTGGCTGATTAGGACCTAGGTTTGATAAGGGCCACAGGCCCCAAACTTCTCCCAGTTTGCCCTGTTGGGAAAGGCCGTGACGTTTGTGCACAGGGTTGCGGAGCAGAGCTGTGTGTCTTTCCCAGGTTCGCCCTCCACAAGTCCGGGAAGAGAAAGTGGTAGAGGAGAAGAGCAAGAAAAAACCCTCCAAGAAGGGTGAAGAAGTTGGTGCCCAGAAACAGAAAGCACTGAGGACGGTAAGAGCAGCACTGCATCCCTTCTGCATGCAGAAAGGGAAGAAATAGCAGGGAGCCCGTGTGCTGTTGTGCTCTGTGGGAGGAAGATGGGCTCCTGTGAGGGAAGGGGGGATTGAGCGCATCAGCAGTGTGAGATCTCTGCTCAGCAGGCTGGAAGATGGGGCTGCATGTGAGGGTAGCTGTGGGGGCAGGAAGAGAAGGCTGTCCCACTGGTGGCAGCCATGGCAGGGAATAAGGGGGTATAACAAGTACAGGCAGCCTCAGCTCACCTCACAGTTTTGTGGTTTTTCCCTCGTTTGAGTTGGAGGTTTTCAAGGGCTTTGTTTCTTTCAGGAGGAGGATGAATTTGAGCAACAGCAGCTCCTGCAGAAAAGGAGAGAGGATGAAGTGAAAGAGAAGGGGAAGAGAGTCTTGGAGCTGAAGAATCTGGTAGAGCAGCGGCAGGCGGAACAAGTGAAGGAGAGGTACAAACAGGGTGAAGCAGTGGATGTGAATAACAGCACTGAAGTGGGAAGGATGGTGTGAGCATCTGGCTTTACTGAAGGGTTGGGGTGCTGAGGTTTGGAGCTGAGAGTGCGGGGGGTGGGGTGGGCAGTGCTGGGTGCTTCCCTTCTGACTAAAGGGTGGTTTTGTTCCCCAGGGATCACAAGCAACAGGGAAAGGAGAAGGCTGCCTCACCACAGCTGGAGTTTGGAGTTTTTAGTGGAAAAAAGATAAAGGTAGGGAGTTGAAGGGGTCTTGCAGTAACCTCTCTCTATTTTCAATGAGAACTGAAAATACTGTGTCACTATTTAAGGTCTTGAAATTAACAATTAAGTTGCCTAGAAGAATGACTGCAATGAATGTGACAACCAAATATCTGACAGCCTGAATCTGACAGCCAAACATTATTGCAATAACAAGTGGGGTTTTGTGTAAGAATGAGTTAGTTCCGGTGCTGAAATCAGAGCTGTTCTTATGTTTCCTTTGTTAAAGGATTGAAGGGCACTTTGAGGAAGAGCTCCAAAAAGCACTTGCTTGTTTTTAGTCTTTTCCTAATTTCCATATCTGTTTACCCTATTCACTGACTGAGGGTTTCATATGATCCCCATAACAAACTTCAGGTATCATATGGCTTCATGTAACCTCATTTGCACTTACACAAGGTTAGGAAAGAATCTTAGGCTTAGTCAAAGCTGCTTGTCTCAAAATATCACAGTACCTGCTCTTTCCACTCCTAACAAATTAACACGACCCTTTTTTTGCCTTTATTCTTTAGTTTAAAAAAGAAAAATCCACCCACTAACTGCTATCCTTGTTAAGTAAAAATTCTTCCTTCTGTATTTGTCCTCACTGCTCTTAATCACTAGGCTAGTGGCTTTCAAACACCTTTTTCTTCCTATCTAATTTTAATGAAGGTCTGAGTTCCTCATGTGCTGCCAGCAGCTGGGTTGCAGTGAGAGATGACAAAGCTCTTCCAGATAAGAGAAGGTGAATCTAATTCGGAGTGACTGCAGCCCTGGCTCTCCTCTTAGCTCTGTGGTGCCTTCTCCTGCTGAGGAGAGAGGAAGAAGAAACTCCTGGGTAAAATGGTTTGGGTGAAAAAGGAGTTTATGCAGTGAAAACCTTTTGGTGCTTTTTAACAGGAGGAAGAAAGCCCAAAAGAACTGCCCCAGCTGCTTGGTCAGGAGGAGAGAGGCAAGCAAGCAGAACTCATTGCCCCTGCTTCTAATCCATGGCTCAAAGTGGTAAAGGTGTGTGTGGCTTCAGGAAACGTTGCTATTAAAACTGGAGTAAAGACAGGACTTTTCTGTGTGGCTCTTGTCCTGTAGTGTGACTTGAAAATGTTATTTTCTTAAACAAAATCCTCCAGTATCTTTCTGCAAAAGGAGAGCATGACAGAGGATTTTGTACAAAGAGCAGCAGAAAGCATGGCTCGCTTCCAGAGGTAGAATCTGGTGATTTTCCTTGAGTGAACATGAATGAAGAATGACTTGCTGCTTGTATCTTAACAGGAGGAAGCGAGTCTGCAGGAGACTCAGGAGCAGACAGGAGAGGAGAGAAAAGGCAAGCAGCCAGAATTGAAGACTGCTGCTTGCGGCACGTGGCTGAGCAAAACTGTAAAGGTGAGTCTGGGTTGCAGCAAACCCTCCGGTTAAGGGGGCTCTGATTTCTGTGGTTTGGCATCAGCCTGCAGATCTATTCCTAGGTAATGCTGGAGGAAAAGTACAGGAGATGGAATCTTTGCATGAGGGCTCTTGGGATTTAACCACGGGCCGTGCAGAGTAGGGATACAGGAGTCTGTTGCTTGTCTGAGTGCTGAGTGCAGGGGAACCTGGGGGAAAAGCAAGAGCTTCATCTGCAGCAAGGGCTTGGGGCTTGCCACATGATGGCAGCACCCCATGAGCAGCTGGGCTGCCTGCGGCACCGCACCGTGCTCCTCCTGGCTGCCTGGGAGATGTGGCTCCTGGGCTGCGGGTGCCTCCAGAAGGAAGTTTCGACTGGATTCACTTGGGCACAAAGACTGGCAGGGTAGAAAGAAGGCTGTTCAAGTTACCAAACAGCCCTGAGCACTGTGTCTCAGGTGCCTTTCTTGACCCTCTTACCTTGAGATGTGTGGCATGACACTTTTCCACATGTGTACAAATATTTGTCCTTTTTCTGCGTTCTCTTATTTCTGTGCTTAGGCTGAATGCCAAGAACCCCCTAGAATTAGGGTTGCTTCCCTGGTCTGTCCTCTGGTCAGTGCCTCTTAAGCACCATGGCACTACAGCTGACTCAGGTCACTCGCCATCCCTGCTGCCCACCACAAATGCAGGAGGTACCTCTGGCCTTTCCCAGGGCTTTCCTGAAAGGGAAGAGAAGGCCTGTTTTTTTTTTCTGTGCATGTGCCAGGGTCCTGGCAGGCTTCTCCTCGCGGGCTGGAAGCTGTGTGGTGGCAAGCAACGCTCTGGGTACGTACAGCAGCACCCAGTCCTGCGCTGCCGCTTGGTTTTTGCGGGGCTGTGGTCTCCAGGCAGGGTCAGCAAAAGGGCCAAAGGGTTTGAGCACTGCTGGCTTCTCCAGGAAATCTCCACCTGAATTCTGTCAAGCAGGATTATTAGGTGTATTCCAGTTAATGCAGAGGTTAAAGGCTCTCTGTGCAGTAGTGCTGACCTTTCTGGCTCTGTTTTTGAGCAAGGGATGAAAAAGGGGTGTGAATGTGGTGCATCTGCTCCCCGAAGTCTGCTGTCAACTTGTTTCTGGCCACCTTTCCTCTGGAGTGAAGTTCACTGCCCAGCAAATAGCTCTGGAAATTTACCTCTGACTCATGAGTCGTGCTCTGGGTGCAGGCATTGCCTAGATAGCCTGTGATACCTTAACAGGTTATCTGGGGTGTTATCTGCTCTTCTGAGGCCTTGAGGTGCCTACGAAGGGTCTGGCTGCACAGGCCTGGTTGCAGCTCCCCTGCAAGCCGAGCCCTCCTGCCCAGGGTTGCAAGGCAAAAGATTTTGGGATCTAATAAACATTTTCATCTGGTTTCAGAAATCTATGTCCACGTCCTGCTTAGGACCACCAAAGGAATACAGATCCCCCAAAGTGAGTGAAAACAATTACGGGATGGATCTGAACAGCGATGACTCCACAGATGATGAGGATGATCCCCGTAAGCCTGTGCCTCCCTGGGCTGATGGTAGGTGCAGAGTTTGGTCCTGCTCGCTTTGCTTCCTTCACTAGACAGCTGGGAGCTTCCAGATTCTCCCAGTGCAATTTCAGCTTCCCTAGAGCATGACCTGGGAGGGTGCAAGTCCTCAGCACCAGCTGCCAGCACTGATTGAGGTGGTGAGGGGGACCGGAGCTGTTCTCCTGCATGGGCTGTTGTGCTGAAGTTGAACAGGAGTCTTCTGCACTGGATCCGTCTGATCCAAGGGTGGGCAAAGAAAGGTTGGAAGCTCACTGCTATGAAGCAGCCCCTTCTCCTGAAGAGAATCAAGTGTGGTGGGTTTGGGATAAACTGATTTAAAAACAAGTAGTTTTGGTAGCCTGAAGATGGGTGTGCAAAGCACAAAGCTTTGTAAAGACCAGGAAAAATATTACTTGTGCTGCCTACAGGGGTGTTAAGTTCTTCAGGCATGGGAGATGTGCAGCAATTCTGGGGGCTCTGAGGTGAAGGTTTCCTCAAGCAGAGCACTGAGAACTTTATTTCTGAGTCTGCTTTCCTACTATGGTGGTTTTGTTTGTTTTACAGGGTCTCAGCTTAATCAGGCTATTTTACACCAGTACTATCACCCAGTGAATGTTGACCAGCTCTTTGGGTTGATTGCAAGCCCTAAACTGGAGGATATCTTTGGCAAGAGCAAGCCTCGGTACTTCAAACGTACCAGCTCAGCCGTTTGGCATTCCCCACCTGGGTCAAAGCCTGCGTGTGGCACCTCTTGCATCTTCAAAAACTGAGATAAGGCAAAGGTGTGGCTCTTCCCTACATGGCATACCCCTTTGCTTTTCTGGGAGTGTAAAATATTTAAGTTTTTAATCCTTGTTTTTGTATGAAAATAAAGTTTTCCCATAAATACTTGCTCATGGGTGCTCATTGTTCTCCCTTCCCCTGCCTCTCTGGGATGGTCTTTCTGTACAGCTTGACCTTGGTTGAGGGCTGTGCTTCCCGTAGGTGATAGTACAGACAGGGGCAGATGTGCTGCTGCCCCCGGCTTGCACTCTCAGGTTCCCCAGCCTGGAAACCGAAGCTGCTCTGGGAAAGATCGATCTTGTAAATTGACATGAGGGCGTAATGTTCCCTCAAACCCTTCTCTACGATGTTTATGGGCTAATGATGCTTTTATGTGCAAGTATTAGAAGGACCTGGAGTTGAAACCTGATCTCTTATTACTCTGAGCAAGAGGTGGTGGAGGGGAAGTCTTGTATCTTTTAGCTGGAAAAATCAGCTTGTGCAGGTTAAACTAAATCTCTCGGGCTTGGTGGTCTTCCTTCTCACAAGGAAGAATGCTACCTGGACTAAAGGGTAGGTGCTGTATTTTCAGAAGCTTCGGGCTGCTGCCCTCCTGGGGGCAGGCTGCTGATTTATTTAGAAGCTGTGCCTTGGACTCGGCGAGCGCCCGCCCGCAGCTCCCACCAGGCGCATCTCCCGGCTCCGGCTGCGCTTCCCGCTGCCGCCCCGGCCTCGGGAAGCAGTTGCCTGGTGATGGCTGAGCTGCCCTGGGGCAGCAGCGGTGGGTCCCAGCCTGCAGGGCAATGTGGGAAGCTGCTGCCTCTCCTTGCACGGCAGCTCCCCTGCTCCTACCCCCCCTGCATCCCGCCCTCCTGCACCTTGCTGAGGGGCTGCCATGGCCTTAGAGGGCAGGAAAAGGTGCTGCAAGTAGAGTGTTTAGGTTGGGGTTGTGAGGAGCTCAAGGATTTATGGGAGAGACCACAGGCCTAGGAAGCTATAAAATAAATAGGTTATTCTGTGTGTGTGTCTGCAAAACCAAGATAATAAAGCGCTCTCAGCTCTGTCCTACCTTGTCCCCTGGACTTGTATGAGTCAGTAGCTCTCCAAAGATGCTTGATTCAGTGCTCTTTCTCTGCTGTTTCCTATTTTCCTTCAATACCATCTTTAAGCTAGAAGGCCTCAGAGACCTTGCTAGCGAGAGACAAATGAGACCAAGACAGTGGTGATATGATGAGACAAGACCACCATGAGATAAATACTGGATAACCCTGGAACACCAAAAAAGACTTGAATGTGACCTATTGGTGAGATGCTTAGGCAGAAACGGAGAGCGGATAGTGTGGTAGTGCTGCTGCTAAGTGCTGAACAGACCAGATATTGGTGAGATGGTGACCAGCTGGTGCTGGGTCTATAACAACTGAAAGAGCAGAGTGCAAGATGCTAATGAGATGGTGTCACCCATTAAGGCAGTGAGCGGGTGTCAAAGATGTGATGGCATCGTAACAAGAGGATGGTGAGAAAATGTGAAAAAGGCCATAAGACAATGGAGCTGTGTTAGAGGTATTTGTGAGATAAAGTCAGAAAGATGATGAAATCCTAAGATGAGGTGATGCCCAAAAGACCAGGCAGTGATAGGCTGGGAAGATGGAATGGTGAGATGATGAGACAAGGCCAAGGAACCAATGTGTCAAGATGGAGACAGGACAAGAGTGATTTGCTGACAAGAAGGAGGTGATGGTGAGGAATCAATGACAGCATGAGTCACATGCAGTGAGATGAAACAATAAGATGACAGCAAGATGATGACGATAACATGATGAAGGTATCGGATCATGATGAGACCAGACGACATAATGCCAAAAGGACAACACAACAGTGTTAGAAATGCCAGATGATGGTGAAAATAGTGAAGTAATGTTGAAACAATGCCAAGAGGAAGCCCAAAAAGACCAGATAAAGACAAGATGTTGGAAAGATTATGTCAAAAGGATGAAGAGACACCATGGAAAAGATTCATGATTAAACGGTATAAAGATGACAAGATGATGCAAGCAAATACAACAGGAGTGTGTTGGGATTCGGCAATGAAATTGTGAGAAAATGGTGGTGAGATCAGATGATGCCAAGACCAGAGGGCGACATGAAAAAAAACCAGATGGTGACAAGCTGGTGATGAGACAAGGATGGCGACAAGATGATCATGAGACAACGAAGGAGTAAGTTAGTGACAAAAAGGTGATAGTGTTGAGATGGTAATATGATGTGCCATGTGCCAACAGTGACAGCAAGACGAGTCAAGGACCATATAGATGGGACAAGTGAAAGACAGCGAGAGGTCAGTTGAGTTGAGAATGAGATGAGGAGACCAAAACAAACAAACAAAAGGCAAGGAGACTGTCAAGCACTTAACATGAAGGAGTAGTTGATGTTGAGACTACAGCGAAAAGATGAAGGGATGATAACGATGCCGTGATGATCAGACCATGAGATGAGGGTGACTAGACGACAATCAGATGATGACAAGGTAAGGATGTTCAAACAGTGACACGTTTATGAGAAGACCAGGGTGAGATGATGCTGGTGTGGAAGAATTGCTTGAAAAGGGGGAACTTTGAGAAAAACTAGGGTGTAATAGGAGTTATGGCGTTGTAGAAGCTTGCTTGGGGTAATAGAGAGTTGCCACTTCCAGGGTGCCTGATGAGCCACACAGTAGCTGCCCAGTGGGAGATGGATGATCAGGTGCACAGTGCTGAGCCAGCAGGGGTGGCAAATCACTCCCTGCGGATGAACTTTGCTCATTGTAAGCTCATTTTAACGCCAACGCACACCTCCGTCCCCACAGCCACCCGCCTCCGAGGCAGGACCAGCCCTCACCAGGCACGCGCGCTGGGTTTTCGGTTGCTGGTACCTTCAACTGAGAGCAAGAGACCCCTTCACCAGTCAGCAGCAGCAGTGAGTACGGCTGCAGTCACTCAGGCTCCAGCTAGACACAAGGAGAGAGCAGAGAGGGGGAACTGACAGGAAAGAAGGCAAAGAGGAGGTTCCACCGCAACTTCCGGATGAGTCGATGGGCCGAACCCCTTCCCTCCGCTCCAGCTGGGACCCTCCGCGGCCTGAGGAGACTCCCGGAGCCTGGGGGCCCTCCCATCCTCTGGGTGAGTGACGATTGCGCATCGGACACCAGAGCTGGCTCAAAATTAAACACCGTAGCAGAGAGTTTCCCGTGCTGACACCTGAAACCTGCTCTGTAAACGTGGCACTTGAATAAATCACGCTGCTCGTGAGCTCCATTTGACGTTTGGAAGGCGACCGGACCTCCGGTCAGCAGGCTGGTCACAGCTCCGGTACTGCCAGAGCTGGGCCTGTTGCTACCAACGGCGTTTGATGTCTGCCTCCCCAAACACGCCCAGCTGCAAGCTGCAACAGCTGGGGAGCAACGATGGTGACGATGAAACGCTGCAAAAACGACGGCGAGATGAGGACATTGATGAAGTGATGGTGGCGATGATGATGAGATGGCACAAGGATGACAACGATGCTGGTGATGCGATGAGACACAAAGACGCTGGGGAGACAATGTTGAGATGATGCAAAGCAATACGACAAGGGTGCTTGTGAGCTGATGACAAGATGGTGAAAGCAAAAGGCCCAGGCACTAATGATGGGGATGGGATTTCACGTCAGGCATGGACTGCACCCCCGAGGAAGCAAGCCCTGGGGCCGCCCCGAGCCCTGCCCGCCCCGCGGAGCCGCCCGAGCGCTCGCCTGGCCTGCCCCGGGCCGCTGCCGCGGAGCTGCAGGTGCACGGGAGGAGCCCCGAGGCCACAGCTGCCCTGGAGCCGTTCTGCCCCGGGCCTGGCACGGTGCTGGCGCGCGGCCCCCGGCTGCGTGGAGGCGTCGCGGCGTGTGCGGATTCCTGCAACGGGATCTTTGCTGGACGTGGACAGCACCAACACAACCATTCCCTGCAATAAGTATGTACCCGATACCCAAAGCGGATCTGGAAGGACCTTCATACGAATGGTGGAATACAGAGCTCCACGGATCTACTCGTCACAGTGAACGAACCACGGGAGCCCAAGAAAAACACCTTTATCCGAGGCTGATTCAGGCCACGTGGGACCTGCCCACGCCAGAGAACGGGACCCACAGTGAGGGTTCCACACGCACGCGCCCCGTCCCCTCCTGGCTGCCTCCACCCGCACAGCAGCTCCCGTGCCCAGCCTGGGACCGCGGAGGCGGCGCTGCCGGTGCCGGAGCAGCCCCCGGCTCCAGGCTCGCCGTCTGGCAGCCCCGCGGGCCCTATTAGCGCTCGGGTGTCACCTCCTTATCTGGTGACACGTCGCCTCTCCCTGCGCTGCCGTTTCCTGCCTCGCTGGTGGCCCCATCCCCGCTCACGTCTCAGGTGTGTCGGTGGAAGAGGAAAAGCTTTGAAGAGGTCCCGGGTGGCCTCGGCGCCTGCTCGGGGAGGGGTGGCAAAGACCTGGCGAGCTAACGGCACCTCCCGGAGCTGCCGCGAGGGAGGCGTCGGGGCAAGGCCGTGTCCCGGCTCCAAGGCCCGGCTGTCGGCACCTCCAGCCGTTCGCACGCAGCCGGGAGCGCGAAGCAGCTGCGGGCGGGGGGCTCTTTCATCAAGGCCGGGGCTGTTCGCGCCCCGGTGTCGGTGCCGCCCGCTGAGGCAGCGCGTCTGGCACCCCCGGGCGGGAGGCGCGCGGGAACGCGCAGGAAACGCCAGCCTTGCCGGCCCGGAACGTGCGAAACGGGCCCGGTGGGGCTGGGGGAGGATCCGCAGCGATGGAGCACCGGGCTGCCCCTCCCGCCGTCCCCGAGCCCCGCGAGGCGGCTGCGGGGGGGAATTCCCGCTGCCTCCCGTGGAAAGGCTCCGGGGCAAACGCAAAGGGAACCTTGGGTACCCGTCCCCGCCTCCGGCGCTTGGGGCCCATTTGCTCCAAATGCAAGCGAAAAGGAGACCCCGTGGGAGCAGGGAGGCAGCGCCGCGGGGGAGCCCCAGCGGGTTCCCCGCTGCCGCCCGCGTCGCACGTTCCCGGTTTCCCCTCGGGCTGCGCGAGGGGGCCGCGCTCAGCACCGCCGGTGCTGCCGGGGCGTCAAGCCCAGGCCGCGCTCCGGCCGTGTCCGTCAGCGGGGCCGTGGCTTCAGCACGCGCGGGGTGGGAAAGCCAAACGCGGGCACCCTGCGGCTCCGTTCGCACCCCGGCTGCGTCCGCCCGGGGCCGTCTGGGTGCACCCAGGGCACCAGCACGGCAGGAGCCACCGCACGAGGCAGCCGCGGGTGCCGGCCCCGGGCTGCGGGAAGGGCGGATGCGGGAATGGCGTGGGGGTAGGAGGGGGTCCTGCTGCCCATAGGGATGGACGGCCACAGAGAGCGCGAGGAGGAGGGAGCCGCAGGGAGCAGCGGGAGGAGCGGGAGGGGAGATCGGGCCGGGGTGGGGGGCGGTTTCCCTGCCCTGGCCCGGCCCCGCGCCGCATCCCGCTCTCCTGTTGCTCGGGGATGTGGAGGCAGTTGCTAAGAGACCAGCGAGCAACGTCAGTATCTGGCCCTCCAGGAGGAAAAATAAAAAAAAATAGAAAGAAATAAATAAAGAAAGGGAGCCAGAGAGAAAGAGAGACAGGGGAGGAGGAGGAGGAGGAGGAGGAGGGAGGAGGGGATCGCCGGGCTCGGCAGCGGGGATCGTGAGCGGCGGCGGCGGCGGCGGCGCGTGAGTACGGTGGCGCCGGGGGCCCGGCCGGGGGTGCTGTCGGTGTCGCGCCGGCGCCGCCGCAGCCCCCGCTCTCCTCGCC
>PTEX01000172.1:0-34419 GCA_003342815.1 Eudromia elegans
AGTTGCCTGATTGTGTTTTACACTTTGTCAGGCTCAATTTATTATCTTTTCCATTTTCCACATTAGGACACACGTTCAGCTTTATCTTTCTTACAACTCCCTTCATCCTGCTGTTCTACCATGACCTTTTCCTTTCGCTCTTTCTCAGGGCTTTTTTTAATAGGTGTCATACATTTTGTCCGAGACTTCAGTATAGTCACCTTAAATAGCCCCCATGGCGCCCGCAAAGAATCTATCTGCAATCATTTAATTCTTTTAGTTGTCCCTTTTGTCTTCTTTTTAACAATTTCCCCATTTTTATGTAGCTCCCTTACTGAAATTAAGTACAAAATAGTGGCCTTGTCATCCCTTATTGCTCCTGCAAAGATGTGGAGTGTAAGTACTGCATAATCTGTGCTGCAGAGGAACTCTCTGGATACAGTTTTTTTGATATTTTCCATACCAGAGACTTAAACGAAGAGGACAGGACTGTCCTCCAACACTATCCCTGTGATAGGACAGGGGATTTAGAGGTCCTGGGCCTTTTATTTGATTTTAGGCAGTAATTCTGCTCAAGTTGATGGGGCCCTCCATGTACATCCATTCTTCCGCTGTAACCCAAAGCTCGGGGGAGGCTTCAGCAAGGACTGAGAGAGCATCGACTTTGTTAGGAAGCACTTAAACATGTTTTGTGGTTTCTGGATTACTAAACTTGCCAACAGGTTTATTGTCTGCCTTCTGCTACCTCAATCTATTCTGTTCTCCCTATTTCTTGAGGAGTTATTCCCTTTTTAGACTAAGCCTCCAGTTGATTTGACTGCACTTTTGCATCCTGGGCTGACAGTAAGTTTTGGGGGTTGTTGGTTCAGTCCTTCTATGATTATGCTCATTTTTCCTCTGAAAGGCTCTTTTTTTTTGGTGTCTTATCACCAATATTGCTGCTCTCCATACCTCAAGTGTGTGAAAGACTGGTTGAGGTGCCCATTGCAAACTTATGATTCCTGTCTAATGCCTTTACCCTCATGGATGGAAAAGCAGCTCCCAGTTATGGAAAAGCAAACAAAAAAATGCCTTGTGTAGGTGGAAAAACAGCCTTGGTGATCAACTCAAGACAACTTGGACAAGCAGCACTTCTAGGCCATAGAAAGAACACGTCTGCAGTCAAGATATTCCTTCTCTTCCCCCTCCCCTCTCCTGAAGAAGGATGGGTAACGTCTGCAGGGTGTTTTATAGCTGCAAATACAGATCAGTTCCCCAGCAAGGCTTTGGAAATACATTTTCTGGCTGTCAGGATAGGGCAAACACAGCTTCTTTTTCCTTTAAGTGCCTTTCACCGTGGAAGTGTTAGATGGCTGCACTGATTTTCTGAAAGTGGTTAAAAGAAAAAGGAAAAACGTATTTAATTGCACATAAAATGTACACATAGAAAATACTATTTGGTATATTGGAGCTATCTCCTGTCTGGCTTTCCTGTTTCTGTCATCAGTGAGGAGAAGAGCAAGTTACTGTGGAAAAACTCCAAAATTATGAAATCTGCTACTTCTGCAACTAGCAAACGCAGGATAAGCCTTTAAGTGACCTACGTCCAAGGAGCTAGACAAGGTTCTCCTCCCCTAAAAACAAAGCAAAGCAAAGCAAAGCAAAGCAAAGCAAAGCAAAACATGCATTTGAGAGGTCATCTGCTGGGGGAGCAGTGAGTTCCTCTTGGGGTCCCTAGATCCTCATTTCTGCAGATGAAGGAGGTGAGATGTGAAGATGAAGGAAGCCCTTCTCCTCTCCTCTTTACATGACACCCACACCAAATTCTAGGCTGAGAACCACAAAAAAGGACCCACGCATTCCCTTCTGAGGGTGCAGCACAGTCAGTGAGTCCCTTTGCTCCTCCAGAGGTACTAACAAACTGTCCCTAAAGCTGCAGATGACAGAATCAATAGTAGAAACGTTCTCTAGTTACAGAAAACCTTTTGAAGAGCAGAGAGGCAGCAGGTAGAGAGGCAGCAGGGCAGAGCCATCACTCTAAAAACCACTTTGCTGTTCATTTACAGTAAAAACACTTTAACAGCATGTCTCTGTACTGGCTTCATACTTTTTTTTTTCTTAGGAAAAAGAGCTAGGTTCTTTTTTTCTGTTTTTTTTTTTATTATTTTTATTTATTTATTTATTTATTTATTTATTTATTTATTTATTTATTTATTTATTTATTTATTTTAGGTCTCATTGTTATAGACATTCAACCCTCTGTGTACATATATTGCCTTCTCCTCCAAAATGGTTGATTTAGGTGATTTTTCTTTCTTTCACATCTTGTTGTCTGGGATCAGATGGAGCTTAACGAACTGTTATTTCTTGCAGATAAGCAGAAGGCCACAGCCCGCAGCTCTTGGCAGGACTTGCTAATTGTCATCATCTGACCTTAGCTCCAACGCAGACTAAATGTTAACTCACTCACTTGACAGTGCGCAGATAGTTTGGAAAGAGATTTATTCCTATTACCAAAACCATAATCAGAGAAATCCCACCCTTTTGTTGAAAGAGATCCTTCCTGACCCAAAGAAGAGACCTTCCTGACCCTTCAAGACCCAGCCATAAGGGCACCCTCATCTCCTCTTCTTTTGGCTCCCTCTTTGGAGAGGTCATTGCCTCCTATGCCAATGGGATGCCAAAGGAGGACATGGGGACGCTGCCTCTCTGCCAGTGTCACAGGGCCACAAGAGAGCAAACCAGGAGCAGGTGCTTCCTATGCACTAAGGATAAAGCAACTGACCCTGTGGCTGAGTTATTTCCATTCCTCTTGCAAATTACTTAGTGCACAACCAGGCATATGCTGGGCTTGGTACCAAGTCCCCTTGGAGCAGCTTCTGTCCTGTGTATGGGATAGATCCACCTCCCTGGCCTGCAGAGGAGACATGAGCATGGGCACCACATGGGCTCCCATGGCAAGGAGAAGAGCTTAGGGCTCAGTTCCTGTGGCCGATTGCAGAAGTTAATTTTAGGATGAATTATCCTCAGTTTTGGCTTGCAGAATCCCTCCAAGTTCCCTCTGCTTCTTGCAGATAAATGAACCACACAGGGCACACACAGAAATCACATCTGGCCAAATTTACTTCACAGGAGTGAACACCACTGCTGTCGTGCAGCGTATGAAACGCCGTGAGGGCCTCCCTTCTGCCAAGGCTCCGCTCTCCCGTGGTCATTTCCCTTTCTTTGGTTGGGGCTGGCAGCAGAACCTCTTCCCGCAGGTTGGGTGGAAGGACCACTGGTCCGTGAGGGCGCATGTCACAGAACAGTACCCGTCACAAGAGTTCTTTGGTCGCCCATAGCCTGCAATGGGAGCAAGAGAGATGTGCTATGAGAGAAAATGTCCAACGTCTTAGGAGGGCAGAGCCTGGAAAGTTATTTCCTATCTAGGATAGGATCCTTGTCTTCTATCTCTGTTACACCTGGGAGACCCCTGGACACCTTCACCTCTATGAAGTTGTCTACTCTGCAGCAAGATCCCTTGGCATGAATGACAAGAAATGGGTATTCGTTGTGTGGCGACCACCCAAATGAGCCGTGCAAGGTAGGTCATGCGTTTAGGTGTCCTTTGAAGCAGGAACTGCCCTTCCCCTGGGGCTCAACCCCGTGTCGAACCCTTTCAGCCCTGGGATGAAGTGGAAGATGCTGGTGCTGTGATGAGCTGGGGCAGAAAGCAGTATGTGGGGGGGATCCTTTGAGAGGGAAAAGGGAGTGCTGCCACATGTCATTTTCTTAGGGGCTCTTTGGGCAAGAGATCCACTGGCCAAATGCCTTAGAGGCTACATATGAGAATTAACGGAAAAGACAATGAGAAAAGAGAAGATCAGGAGATGCCTGTGTCTCCAAAACCTCCTTCATGCCTATGAACGTGTGAAATTCAGAGCAGCTGAACACCGAAGCGCTCAGGAAATGCTTTGCCCAAAGACTGTCCACAGACCCATCACTCAACCTCCAGGATGAGCCCTGCTCCGTCCCCAGCACGAGCAGCCTCATACCTGGGGTGGCCACGGAGAAGAGCAGGAGCACCACAAATACTGCGCAGAGGAGCTTCATGCTTGGAGGAGAGCTGAGATCTCAGCGTGCCRGGAGCACAGCAGGTCTGGGAGAGAGACGCACAGGGCGCCCTCGGARGGCCTGGCTTTTATAGGGCAAATCCTGACAAAAGTGGGCAGGCCGGAGGAGGACCTTGGGCAGATCCATCTTCAAAGACTCATTGTTTGCCMTGCGGCACGTCGCGGTGTCACTCCGACCTGCTGCTCCCGAGCACAAAGGTGCCGGGCTGGCGGGTCCATGCTTCACTGGGCTCCTCCTCGCCCCGCGACGGCCGCTCTCCCAAACCCGGACGCGCGGGCGCGCGGCTCCCTCCTCCAGATCCGGCTGCTGGCGCTCATGGAGCCAAGCGCWGCTCCGGCCCATGGAGGCTGCCAGCATGAGACGCTTGGAGCAGTCTTCATGGGTGCGTGAACGAGGTCTGCACGTCCCTCGGATAAGACACAAGCACGGGACACTGTCTGCGGGGCACGGACACAATGGATCTCATCGGGACATTGAGTTGGGAATAGCTTCAGCGCGCGTTCATCCCTGACCGGTGTGCTGGTCTCTGCCAAACCTGATGCTCCACAGCATTCCCATCATTGGGAGCATCTGTTTTGCCAGAGTCTCTTCAAAAAGAACTATGGTGCTGTTAAAAGAGATCTAGGCACACATAYACATGGAAACAGGGTAAGCACCCAGCACGCTACATGTCTCAGAGGTCTCTTTTGAGTCCTGCACTAATAATAATTTTCATGGTGGTCTATGGTGGTCATAATTTGCAAGGTTTAATAATTTTCATGCTGGGCTAGAGACTGTGCTTACACAGATGACAAAGTTGAAAGAGCCTGCAGAGCTTTAGAGGATTCTGGGGATCAAAAGAGATAACAAAATAAACGCATTATGATAAAGTAATTGGGGGAACTACCTTGTCCACTGMAATGAGAATATTCAGCTGCAGAACACAAAACAAGGAGTTTTGTGCTGTATAGCAGATACAGCTGAAAAAAACAGGTTTCAGTGAATCACAAGCACAAATGAGCAGTGTTATGGTGCTGGGAGCACAGCACAAGTTGTCATAGATGTCTAAGCAGAAGCTGAGCTTGAAACACATGCCCTATGCACCTATCACTAAGTACGTCTTCACACATTTGAAAGGAATCCAGACAAGAAAATGAGAGGAGGTCAAAGAAGAAGTGATGCAAAAGAAAATACTGCAACAAGTGGAATAATGATATTTATGAAAGCAAATACATAGAAAACGTTGCACAAATCCAGAAAAGGTAAGCTTTTTCTCTGTGTCCAGCATATCCAGGATGTCAGTGCCYACAGTTGCAGTAAGAGGCACAGAATGCAGATGCAGGAATATCGTTATAATGATAAGGACAGGTAGATGCAGGAAAAGCTTTGCAATGATAGTGAAGCACTGGAAAGGTTGTATGAGGAGGGAGATTCTGAGAAGTTGCTTAGCACTCAGCGAAATTCTCCCACTTCTAATAATCTAAAAAGTTCAGTGACTTCCTTAATCAAGATTTGTACCTAGTTTTGAGTYGCACTTGCTTCTTTAAATTAGAAATTGTTTTTTCACTGTATTTATCATTTTAAATTGATGTAGATCCTGTGGCAACAAACTCCCCATTGCAGCTACATGCAGTGTGGAAAACAACTTTCTTTGGTTAGTTTTTCAATAAATGGAAAGTAATGAAAAATACTTTTTTGAATAATTCAGTTATCATGGCATCTCTCCTACTTCCTCATTTACYAAAAGTGGAGAACCACAGTTCTCCTGTCTTAGGCTTCTTGTGATTTTTACATCCTCTTGGTACTTCTCCATATAATTGTCTCTTCCCTGAGAAGAAAAGCGCCAGAATATTTAATACCAAATTTTACGGAAATGAGTCCCCTATTTTGCCACCTCTCTCTTAATTTGCTCTTGTCYTGCTATGGGCCATCAGGGATGGGGAGTTGAACAGTGTTGCTGTTGTATTCTAGAGTTTGACCCAGTGGTCCAATGTCCTCTTTTTTTCTCAGTAGCTTTCTTCACATTTCTTAGCACATAATTTTCCTATTATTATTATTATTATTATTATTATTATTATTATTATTATTATTATTGCTATTATTATATGTTTTCAGAGTACCCTCTTCAAGGGCTCCAAAACCTACCTCCTAAATGGCTTCAGCTAATTCAGGCCCATAATATGTACACAGATTATGATTTTCCAAATTCAGGGCTGTGAACTGACTGACATTGACTGAAATCTGTCATTTTGCTCCCTGTCACTCAGTGCTGTAAGATCCTTCAGCCAGGATTGGTGGTACCCAAGATTGATGGAACCTGCTAGTTTTGCATGAGCCGCAGCTTCTGTCCCGTCACTTGTTGCCTCTTTTTCCAGGCTGTTTTTGAAGCCATTAACAGCAGCTAAAAGAGTCTGGACAAGGTCCTTGGCAGATGCTTCAAACCCTGGTGTGTTTGAGACAAGGAGAGTGATGGTCAAAGTGCCTGCAAGCAGTTGGCCCGTTCAGATCCTCGGGGAAAGCCCTGCAGCCCCAACAGCTCCTTCCCATCTCTGGGGCAATGCAGGTTGCGCTGAAGATGGAGTTTGCTGAATTTATTTGCATGACTTTGCAGTCACGAATCCCAGGATTGGTAGGGACAACACACGGACCCCAGGGCCCTTYTCATCCCTGCCCTGCTCACAATGAGGTCCCTCTCACCACAGCTTGGCCCACACGATGCAAACTGAACAAACAGTGACAAGAATAGACCTTGGAGGAAGAGTGACTGGGATGTCTTGGCTGCTTCTCAGCTCTGTCGAGCTTCATTTCTGCCAAAGAAAGGCCTGAAAGCCCGTGATATTGATCTTGTTCTCCCCTCATCATTGCACCTGCAGATCTCCATCAGGTCCTTCTGACCCATCTGCTCAACCCCGCTCTTGGCAACCCCTGTTCRTTTGTGCTGTGTATCGAAACGCTATCTGATATTGGGCAACCAGATCTGAGGGAAGGAGGCTCCTGCTGACATACTTGGGTGGACGCTGGAAGCTCCGGTGCTTGTACCATGACTGTGTGTCCAACTGCAAAGTCCGTGACCTTGGATGAATTCTCATATTTCCCCAGAATCCTCCACCCTGCAGGGAAATTCGCTCTATAAATACCCACAGCCCCAGCCTCGCTGCATACCAGCTCTTCAGTCCGAGATCTCTCCGTCTCCTCTCTCCAGCCTTGCTGAGATCTCAGCTCAACTCCAGCCATGAGGTTCCTGTACCTTGTCTTCGCTGTTTTCCTCCTGGYCTCCCTGGCCACCCCAGGTAAGATGTGGCGTATTGGGGGAGATAAAAAAGAGAGGGTGAATCCAAGTGGACCAGGGATCAGCTGGGATTCATTTCGTGAAACTTTCACGGAATATAGACAGGAATATAGACATCGTTATCTGAGGTCATTGCTAGCACCTGGTCAGGTACTTCAGTTATTTCTCTCAAGGTACTGTGAAATAGCAACTAATTCAAAAGAAAAAAAMCTCCAGCCTTTGTGTAGGAATAATTGAGGTGAAAACTCTAGCATACAGTTCTTATGTGTTTGAGTGTGCAGCTTGTGTCCAGACGAGTAGGCAAAAAGGACCAGGAAACACGTGGTGCACTGGARCTTGATTGTCTGTAGTCTTTGTCCCTGGCATATTTCTGACCTAGGCTGGACAGTCTCCCTGATTATGCCCTGGGAACAGTCTGGGATAGAGCTCAGGCCAGGCAAGAGTTCTGGATGTGGTCACCTGTCTTGGGAGCTAAGGGAACTTTGTGGTAGAAGAGGAGACTGTTTTATGCAGTTTGKTTTCTGTGTCAAGGAAAAGCGTGAGCACCTTTGATTTACTCACATGACATAGAAGGAACTGCCCCTTTCTGAGACTGCAGCTTTTGGTACCTCTGTAGGAGTCGATAGATCATTGTGGGTCGTSGCTTCCCAGAGGGGCAGCAGATGCACAAGCCCTTGTGCTCTTCATGGTTCCTCCAGCACCACTGGTTAATGCAGAGGAGAGACAGAGGCAGGAAGGGTATGAAAGGAAAGGCTTAAGGGAGGACAGAGCAGCTTCTGTCCCAGGTTCTGGCAGGACATCCCTGCRAGGAAGGTCCCGTTCCACTCCCCAGCCCCATACTTACCCATGGAGGCTCTGATRCACCTTTCCTCACCCCAGGACCTCTCCCTTTTCCTTCCCCCACAGGCTATGGGAGCGGGAAGCTGCCCTGCCCAAAGGAAGGAGTGTGTGCCAGCGCCTGTGSCAAGGGATATTCGTGGAATTTGTCCTCCGACTGCAAGGCGTACTGCTGCATCCCRCTGCCAAAGAAGTGGAAATGAGCTKAAGACAAAGCATSTGGGGAAGAGGAGGCAGCGTGGYGGCYYTGGGAGCAGTTTCTCATCTGTCTGACCCAGTTGTCACCCCTTCCTCTCAATAATTAAAAAATAAAAATAGAAAAAGATGTAACTGTGGTGTGTGCCGTGTGGTTRCTGCTGTCCCTGCGATGCCATGCAGAGCATCAGGGCAGGTTCTGCATAGGACACTCTTGCTGCAAAAATACAAGTAAAACACCCAGAAGTGTGCTGCAGAGAAGCAAATAGGTTCAGGGACCTCCTCCCGTGGTTTTTATGTTCTCTTTCTCCAGGASTGCCCAATCTTGCTCTCTTTTTCTTGGAGATAGGTCCTGTTCTTAGAGCTTGGTTCCTCCTCTGCCCAGCTCATCCTGGGAATGGCTGAGCTGGAGGAAACACAGAGAAGAACCAAGAGTGTAACCAAGGTTCAGGAACAACTACACAGGCCATGCAGGAGCTTCAGAGAGGGTCAAGCAYTGCTGAGCTATGACACTCTTTGCGACAGGACTGTGCTGATGTGGGGAATTTACCCCACTGCCTGATGAGGCTGGCCACAGGGAAGAAGACTCTTCAGATTATTAGGAAATACGTAGAAAGCAGCTGTGAACCACCACAAGGAACTCCCAAAACATAAAACTGTCACAAGAAGAGTCCTTGTTTGTCTCTTTTACACYCTTCCTTCAATATCTATTTTGTTATTGAAAGAAACAGAGTTCTGGGCTTTTTGCTTTGGTCCAATCCTGTTATCCTTATTAATCTTGCTATTTTTCAAGCAAAAACTTTTCCACAGATATTTTCACCATAAAATTTGCAGTCTCCCACTTTTACACCCGTCTAGGAGCAGCAACCCCACTTCTAGGATTCTCAGAGAGAAAGGTAGTGCTTGCTACCGTGTAGCTTGAAGGGTGAGGAATCAGTATTGGGCTGGTATGTGGAGATGATCAGGGACCAACAGTGAAACAGCTTCTGCCACAAAGAGGTGCTACGCTTAGTTCTGCTCCTGCTCCTCTGAAGACGGACTCCATGGCATTATCTGACATCACCTGGGGGCTTGCAGGCTGTTATTCTTTGGGGAATTAACCTGCTCTGAGTTAACGGCAGGCATCACTAACTATCCACTTGGGTTGTTATTGGTAGAGGAGTCAAGGACTGGAGGAGCCATAAGGACTGAGTGATCATTTCCMCTTCCAGAGAGAGACCAGCAAGAGAGGTGCACTGGGAACACAGGGGTGTTCATCCCTATGCTCTTCTGCCTTCTCTCCTGTCTCTGTCCTACCTTTTATCTTCCAATGCAATGGACATAACGCATAAAGACAGAAAGACTACAAGTGGACCACATGCACTGGAATCTACTCTGCACTTTAGTGTTGTCCAGGTTGGATGTGAAGGACTGYATGGAAGGGACACAGTATCCTCGTGTTTGTCCTTTCATGCTCTTGTCCACCTGACACTCTGTAAGTTGGAGATTAGAGGAAAGTAAATTTAGGTGTTTATGTGCAGGGTTCCACATGGCTGAATTGAGATATTTTGTGAGCTTGAAACATCTCTATATGGCTGGTAGATGAGACATGGAACCTGTGAGAGACCCTTTCCCTCTGGACATACCTGGATGCTAGGTAGAACATCTCAATTTTTCCCCAGACTAAACTGATGACCTCACTTTCAGACTTTTTTTGTAGGAAAAGTACTTCAGCTTTATAGCAACTTGCATTATTGTTGCCTCTCAGATCCTTGTGCAGAGTCTAGATATTCTCCTATAGGTTTGGGCATACAAATGGGAATGGACCAGGTGGCATTGGCCAGTGCAGTACCAATCCCCTCAGGTCTATGAGGGTACAAAGAAGGGTCTCAGACTTGTCACTGAGAGGCTCTCCAGCACAACTCTTCCTACAAGCCAACAGCAAGTCCCCTCATCCAGAAGCATGCTCCATGGATTTGAGTACTGACAGTCCTGKTTTAATGCGTTGTGAGTCTTGCCAGACAAGTCAAGAGGAGCCTGTTCCCTGAGGTAGAGACGCCTGCATAAACTACATGAGATGTCATTAAAGAACCAGTGAAAAACGGGCACAAAGTGGATATCTCTTTGTCTGATGGCCACTGGGTTGGAGTGACATAATATCCAATTAAGTAGCAAACAATATATCCTTGGACAACAGTAAAGTCATGCTCCTCCCTATCACCATCCCGGCTGTCAAGAAATATCTATAAATATCAGGATCTCTAGTTTTACGCTTAGCAGCAGATTCAAGCTCTCTCGGCAACGCTCAGGCCCAGACCTTCTGTGACCCTGGTGGATATCCAGCCATGAGGATGATCTACGTTGTGTTTGCCGCCCTTCTAATGGTGTTAATAGCCACCCCAGGTAAGGTGTTAMATTATAGGGAGTAGAAATGAGAGCTAATAGTGAACCATGAAAGAATAAAGGCTYCTCCAGGATACTTGTAGGAGTGGTAAATATCATAGAGACAGTTTGTTTAGGTTGAGCGCATCAGACTTTGGGATGGAGCTCAGCTCCAGAATCCCACCATCCTAAATTTAGACATCCACCATTTGGGGGCATCTGTGTGAGCTGGGTGCCTCTATGTCCACTGCAGTCACTGGAGATGGATTGTGCAATCAATACAGAAYAGCTCAGCTCAGCTCCAACTAAACGCTCAGGCTACGACTGCACTAATAAATCGAGCAGTACCAAGGCTGAGGTCTGGACTTGACATTTGAACTAAGCCTTCCACAACATTTAATTGGCTGCCCTTTCCCTGGCTCAGTTTTGCTCTTGGCCAAATATCACAGCCTCAAACTATTCCTGAGAACCTTCGAGGAACTAACACCGATTGAGGTGCATTCCCARTTATCAGTGTGAATATCCTTGTTTTAAGGAAAGAGAAGGTTTATGGCATGAACATGAGCTTTCTGTGCCACAGACCAGGATGAATTAACCATTTTGGACATGACTCTCTCTCCTCACAGGCAAAGGCCAGCCGAAAAAGAGCTGCAGTAGGTATTGCTCCAGGACTTGTGCCAAAGGACAGAAAGGGGAGCATGCCGAAGGCTGTGGGAAGAGATATTGCTGCAYGTCACAGAGGAAAAGGAAATGAGAGCAGAACAGAGACTTTAAGTGATGAAGGRAGGAGGGAGATGATGACACTGATGSTAGTTTCTTCTCGTCTGGTGGAAATGGAATTKGCGGCTCTCATTAAAAAGAAAACAAGTCTCACCCTGAAGCAGGTTGTGCAGTTTATTCTCTTGCAACGAGCTGTGTAGAGAGCGTTGGGGAAGATTTTGTAAGTCTTGTAGATCTGTCCCYGTTTTGTACGCTGACATGGTCATCACTGCACTTTCCCATTCCAACCTTACCACGGTAGGGGTCATGAGTGAGTTTCCTGATGGTCTGTTGATGTGAATGTTGTCCAACARAAACAGTAGTCACCCCTTTTTGTGGGGCATTTCCAGTGCATTTCCAAAAGACAGAGCTAATTTTGTGCATGGGCAACAGAGTGAAAACCCATGTCCTGACCATAGCATCTGTGGGACTATGTGAACAAGGGAAAGCAAAGGGTGAAGAGTCTTCTAACTTAGCACTTCATATCCCATTTCCTTCCATTCCCTCCCCACTGTTTGTCTGCACCATTGCTTTGTGAAGCACTTGGTGCTGTGCTTGCAGAGGCACTTTGTGAGCATGGGCTCCATGGGGCTGAGTACCTGGAGAATTAAGCCTGAGGAGAGATACACAATCTGTGTATATGTAAGGTGACAGATTGGACCTAGTCAGGGCTGGTGCAGCATAAGGGCTGTGCTGAAGCTCCTGAATCTGCAGGTTGTCCCTGGAAATTAAGTGTTGCCCTCCAGTTCCTCATCCTGAGCTCAGCCACAACCATTCAGAAACACCAAATCTGCCCGAAGAGGAAGAATCTGGTGAATGTGTAAGCGACTGGCGACCCTCTGTAGCCAGCGGAGCGGCAGTACTGATGACAGCCAGAAGTCTGTCCTCATGAAAACACAAGGAATAGTCAAGAAAATAGGTCCGATTCCCAGTAATTGTCCATCGGAATAATCTGGARGCTCTCACAGCAGGTAAGCCACCTACAGCCAAGGTGCCAAGTTAGAGCCCTGACTCACTTGYCTTCTTAACACGCATTTATATTCCATTTTACAGAAGAAATCAAAGGAGGAACATGCAGGGAGTGTAATKGCACAAGCCCATCTCATCAAGGGGGAGACGCCAGCACATCCTTAGCTGTTTCTGTGCATCTCGGGCATCMCCTTTGGAGTCTTCCAACTCCAAAAGCAACTGTCGAAGCAGCAGGATTTCCTCCGTCTCGCACATTGCCCAGGGACTATCTGCCCTCACCGCTGTGCCTCTGCGCTTCACGAATCAGGCCCTCACATTCACTCCCCTTTTTGTCCCTGCTTTCATTCAAACAAGAATTTAAAATGCCYGGACATGAAAGAAAACATTTCGCCTGACCTCCCAGGGGCTCTTTTGTTGTTGTTGTTGTTGCTGTTGTTTTCTTTTGAACAAACTGAAAAGAGGGGGGAAAAAAATCCAATTTTTTTTTCAGATCAAAGTCATTTTTCTTTGAATTCTTGGGGCCTGCCAGCGAACCAGAAAATCCCCTGTGTGCCCCGCTCCAGAGCTGAGAATAGGGGAAGGCACCGCAGCGGCTGCGGGAAGCAGAACACAACAACTAGATAGGAAGGAAATATCCAGAGCTCCYCTTTGCTCACCATTTTCTTGGAAAACAAAGCATAAAGTGACCCAAAGTTTGGTTGGAAAAGCCAATTTCCAGCTTGGTTGGTGTTGGTGCAAGATGTTCCAGATAGACTCCCTGACCATCACTGAGGCAGAGTGCTGCAGCCGACCACAGGCAGGACCTTTTTGCTGTGGTCTTCATGATCATGATTATCACTGCTGTAACTATTGCTTTCATTACTGCGGGAATTCTTAAAAATCATCCTTGTCCTTGCCCCTCCTTGCACTGGTGTTGAACAGYCTTCAAGAGCTGAAGGTTAAAGTCTTCACCAGCATACTCAAAGCAAGAGAGACCCCCAAGAATGTCACTGCAGCCTCATCAGCAAGCYCACCAGAGAGACACTAACTTTATTYCCMAAARTTACACTSAATTCCAGAAGTTCAAGCCCTCAGCTGCCTGCTTGCAAGAAACTCCCCCTGGTTACTCAGCAGAGACATCTCCTATCTGGCATGGAGGCTACAAGAGCCAGACGAGGATTATGGGGACAATTCTGCTCACACACCAGCACCCAAGAAGATAAACAAGATCTAAACCMAATTGTGTTGAAACTGTCCTAACCCTGGATAGAAAAGGCCCTGAAGAGAGAGAAGAACTGATAGCTGCATTTCTACTCATCTGTCAACACGTGGGAACTGCCTTGCCAAGACTGGCACGGCTTTGTGCTGTGCAATTCCAAGCAATTCCTGGGCATTTTTCAGGATTTAGAGTAGGCCAGAGACCCCAGCAGCTGAAATACCAGCCCTTGCATTGGTAGGTGAGAGATTTTCCTGGTATAGACAAAGTCAGGCAGTGCCAGTTGGCCTCAGGACCTGAAAACATGGCCTGGCACTGTTTGTTTAACTCATAGCAGTATATCCAATGTGTCCAAGGCCACAAGAGCAGAGCCATAAATACACTGTAAGCCATATCTCTCTCAGACTGATGAAATATTCCCTGAGTAACAGCGTCTCTCCAAAAAMCATATTCAGAGAAACAGAGACAGAGAAAGTAGAAGCATCATATTCCTGTTTCCTATTTGGGTCTGTCTATAGATTTCCACAGACTGCAAATAAAATGTAGGGGGAGTCATCTGATAAAAAGGATATTCAGAAAGAAAAAGGGAGTTTTATGTTTATGTTCCCATCTTTCACTTCCAAAGAAAGCCCTGAAAATAGGGAAACATGGGACAGGGACACTAAGGTGAACTGCTCCATATCCCAGAGATCTCCTCAATGAACTCTGATGTAATGAGAGTTCCAGGAATGGAGATAGGGTGGTTGGAGATGGGAAAGATTGATTATTACGGACGGACAACCAGCAGAGGTGTCAAAGATGTGGATGCTGTGAGGAGGTCAAAGAGAACTCGTCTTCCTTCTTCCTCCCCATGAAAGATGCTCCAAGGACCGTGGGCCACCACTGCAGCAGCATGAGCCCCTGGGTTTCAAAGATGAGAGGGCACTTGGTTCACATGCAACCAGAAGGAAATTCCTCTTCGAGGAGGCAGCAGGCGCGGTCACCTTTCCTGGGCTAGCTCAGTGCCTAGGGCTTTGCCGAGGACGTGGTCGYTTTCACTCTGTCTCCCATGGGCTCTGTCTCCCATGGCCATGCTGGCTGCAGTGCCCGTAGCCAAGGCGGGACTCGGATCTCGTGTTCCGAGTCCGAGGCATGGCACAAGATTTGGGGAAGGCTGCCATCTTTTGGAAGTTTGCAAAATAACGGAGCCTGCTTAGGCAGTGCTTCCCAGCCTGGAGAGGCGTCCACCCTTTTCSCTTGGAGGAGGAGACACAGTCACAGACAAACTGCGTTATTAATTCCTGCTGTGCACCCGCCTCCCACAGACTGACCCAGACCTTTATCTAGGGCAAACTRGGATCAGAGCTGGAAGTGATCGGGCAGGTTGTCTGCCTGGCATCTGCAAGGATCTCATATGCCCATCCCGAGTGCGACGATCAAGCTGCCTTCCCTAGGGCTGACTCAGCTCCGGCAAGCAGCACCACCGAGGATGCAGGGAGCCCGGTGCACGTGTTGGCTACTTATGCCAAGCASTGAGTTTGCCAAAGAAGCCAATGCTCGCTGGCTGGGTGACAGCATTCAACCTCTCCAACAGTGCATGGGAGCCATTGCACCGTGTGTTTCTTAACACAGTCAATGTAAACTTCCTACGTAAGCCCAGGGTCCAAACGGCCATAGCTAATTTAGAGCAGAGTAGACCTGCTCTATTCACAAAGTTGTTTAATTATGGTTTCTACTGGCTGATTTTGCGGTGCAATCCATGGTGGGAGCTTGACTGGGCTCTCCAAAGTGTAGCTGTCAGTTCTCAGTGTGGTCACCACTTCCCTGTGCAAACAAGGGAAAGCACAGGACTCCCGTGGGCCGCAGATCTCCATCCAGGGGTGAGGATGTTGYAGAGCCAGCTCCTTTCATGCCAGGAGGAGTCACTCATGGTAGCAGGAAGCAACATCATGTAGATGTAGCAATGAAGAGGAGTTCCTCAGCTCTGAGACTCATCAACTGGGGGCAGTGGAAAAAAACCCGAATTATTGAACGTATGTAAGCAGGAGAAGCATCTGACGTGTTGGAGATGTGCCTTGAGGGCTGGGGATGGCAGACGCTGTTGGGCTTCCACACCTGGCCTTACAAACTACCTCTAGACTAGCCAATAAAATGGGCCAAGCCCTGATTTTCAGCCTGAACAACAAATGGCACAGCACGTATCACCTCCACATGGCTAAAGACCTGCTCTAAGTTCCTAGCCAGCCCGTCACACACTTCTTACCATCAAAACCCTAGTGAGGAGWGGCTGGAAGAGGGGCTCAACGTGGTACACGATGCAGTTCGTGCGTACAGAAGCGCACAGGCTCGGTACGTTACTTTGGGCGCTCTGTCCTTGTCACTGCTGCCATTCGGTGACCTCAGGGGCTCCTTTTGCTCTTCCATTCAACCCTCTGGGGTTCATGGGTACTAGACTTGCTCTCTCAGTTCCTAGTCTATAAACTCCGGCACCGGTCACCCAGGCCCCAGGCTCCTCTGACAGCCTGTGCTGCCCAATTTCCATCCTCTGGTCCCCACCACTCTCACACCAAACAGCCTCATGAAGGCCCAGCTGCTCCATGGCCTTAAACGTGTCAGAGAACCTGCCCGTCTGGTGGCCCACTTTCCTATAGATTAAACGTTCGTCTAATGGACATAAGCGGCTTAAATAYGTCGTGGGCAAAGCCCCTTTGTGAGTGCTCTGAGAACAAATGGTTCCCTGCTGAGACCACTGCTGCACTCTCAGGTCAAAACCTTTCTTAAGGATGCCGGGGCTGGTTTCTCTGTCTTTTCTGCATAGAGCCTGCTCATCTACATTGCGTGGGCATGAAGGGGTGAAGGATTTGCCCCCTCGTAGACAGACGAGAGGAGCTGGCTGGCTTCACCACTCTTGCCCACATGGCCAAAGAGACGTTGCAAGGCCGCATCCCTTTCCTGACATGCTGCCACCCTCCAGGATATCTTYGTGTAAGCATTTTCCCCGCTCCCATATTGTCTTCATTGAGTAAACCAAGACCACGGCATTTAGGAGGGGTCAATGCACAAGCGTACGCTTGGTCCAGGTGATATCCAACCCATAATCAAAGCAGAGTTGAAATATCCGTCATTTCCAGTATTTTCGACCCTCACCAAGCTGACAGCTCTCCAGCTCCGTTGCTTGACCTCCTCTGCCACCTCTGATCAGGCAGAGACCTTTAAAACATCAAAAACATCAAAACCCCCCCAAAACATCAACTGCAAATAAAGATCAGCAGGAGCAACCCAGAGGCAAATCCTTAAAACAGCTTGTTTGGCAGGATATGGAAAGGGAAGAAATCAGGGTGCCAGATGCCGGGAATGTCTGGTCCAGTCTGCAGCAGCCATGAGTTTTTTTACTAAGGAAACTTTTTCATCCCAGCTACTGGAAGCCACTATCCAAATTTTGCTTCCAGAGAGTGTCAAGATTCAGACCACGGGTGCACCCTTGCTTCATACTGACAACATCATGAGAACTTCGCTCTGGTCCTGGTTAGACTATTTCCATGGTGAAAGCAAATGCTGCCTCTAACACCTGAACAATGTTACATCCTACCACGCTCTGAAAATCCATCAAGAAAAGAACAGAAAAGACTGAAAACATTAGGAGCAAGGTAAGGAATTCCAGACGCAGTCCGTGCGCTRAGATCAGGAGGACTAAATCATGGGGAACAATGAACATCATGTGGTGCTAAGCTATGGTTCCGAGGCTGCACTTCCTTAAGGATTAGAGCATGAAAGAGTATGTGAGGGAGCTGGCTGGAAAGAAGGAATGGTGAAGGATTTAGTGCTGTGAAGGCCAGACTGATTAGGTTAGGTTAGGTTAGGTTAGGTTAGGTTAGGTTAGGTTAGGTTAGGTTAGATTGGCAACTGAGATCCCCTTTGGGAGAGTCTGGTCTGGTAGGAAGGGAGGAATCCTGGGGAAAAAAAAAGAGAGTTTTGACAAGTTGATGTTATTGCTAAGGAAACATGTCCTGCATCGTCTCGTGCATGGTATACTTTTGTGAGAAGTGCCAAGGAAATGTGTTTTTAGGAAGAAATGCAGTGGCCTAAGGGAGACTTGGAAAAGGGAAGAGAAGCAGTMGGGCCAAGAAGGGACATGGAATGGAGGGGTTCTTGGTGCAGAATATCCCTTGACGAGAAATACAAAAGAAATAAGAGAAAGCCACAGGGCCATAGCATTGACAGTGAAATGCATAGGAAAGGGAGTGGAAGAACCAGAGCTAATTGGCCCTGATACAGTAAGGACAACAAGAGTGTTGGAAAAAAGCAAAGGAAATGTAGCCCTTTTGAGGGGAGTCAAGAAGCAGGCACCATAAAAGATCAATTTATGCACTGAAGTCTTTGATTATCTTTATTGCAGGATCTCCTCGTGCAGACCTACAAATGTCCAGGATCAGGTAAATAGCAGTAGTTGACTCAGTAGTAGTGGCTTCCTTTGGCAGTGAGGTCCATAAACTGGCTACTCCAGGTATAGAGATGAGACSTTTGAGGAATTTTTCCTATCCCCAAGTGTCCTCATTACACACAGGAAAAGAGCAAAAAGGAAAGAGGATGCCCCTTCCTTTCATTTTATTTGAATGTCCTCAAACTCTTGTCTGGTATTTCCAAAACGCTCCTGGTTTTCAGGCCATTTTCTTTCTTCACATACACGTGTACATTGCRCAGCTCCCCAGGCTTTTCCAGCATCTTGGGTCAAAGATTCATGTCATCTATGAAATGTCCAAGATATCCTCTGGCTTCCCTGATAGGCTCCCTTGGGAGAGGACAGCCTGAGCCACTCCAGCATCTCATAGCAAACGGGGGTGAACAGGGAGGAAGGGTCTTAGGGCTATAAACTTTCTTATCTCCTTTCCCTGACAAAAAAAACCTCTGCTTGGTCCCATTGTCCCATTTGGTTCTTGCCTCCAGCCCCAGCTGCTTGCTGGGCATTGGAACAGGCCCAAGAAGGCTCAAGTAAAGCACTTGCCCATGCACAGGGTGAGAGCACCTCACCAGGCTCCTTGGGCGGGAGGAGAGGAGTCCCCTCTTTTCACAGGGGGTCTTTTGATCTCAGGGATCTTCTCTTTTCACAGATTTCACAGATGGTGACGTTGTTTTAGGTTTATTCATTGTATGTATATGTATTTAGGTTAATTTAGGGTGTGTGATGGGACATTTGAAAGAGAAGCACAGGCTGAAAGAGGGCAAGTTCTACCARACTAACAGGTGTAGGTACAGGGAACCACAGGGACTTGGTGAGCCCAAGCTTTCTTTAGAAATGCTTAAAAATGTTTAGTTTAAGTGCATGTACCAAAACCAAGACAGACTGAACAACCAGGMTGTATCTGCTCTAGCACATAGTTCAACGTATCAAGTCTGTGTCCTGAATTGTTTAATTCACAGGTATGAATGCACCCCAGGGAATTTAGCTTGGTGTTAACTAGAGCAGGACATTAGCCCTGCAACTGTTATGACCAGGACAGGAGCTATCCAGAAGGGCCAGATAGCAAAGGGCYGTTGCTAGCGGTTTCAGCTCGCAAAATATCAGTTAAAATTGTAGCTTGTGCCAAGAAAAGCAGCCTCCTTCGTGCATAAAAGGGGGAACGCTGCAACTGAGCAATTTCTCCAGCCCTGGCTACCCAGTCAGAAAGCATCAGGCATTTCTAGGCAGCGCTGAGTGAGCGACCGACGGGGCTGCCTGGTGTTTCATCCCAGCTTCCTTTCACTCGAGCAAACCGCTCTTGAGAGCCTTGTTGGAGTCACGTTTGTGGCTCTGTGTGCTCATGCATGGGCTGGAAGAGATGCTCAATGTTTTCTGCAGCACTCTTTTGCTGAAAACGAGTGTTTTTCCTTCCTCCTGTTGCTTCTAATACTTGCAGTACTTGCATAGTGAAATGTGATCTCCGGCCAAACTTTATTCTGAATCACTGAATTTCTTCTTGTCATAGATGACATTCACCCAGGGTGCTGGAAAACCCTGGAGAGCAGCACTATTATACATATACATGAGGAAAGAAAATGGCCCCAAACCCAGGAATACTAGGAAAACTTGTGAATATAAGACAAGAGTTTGAGGACATTGACATTCAGATGAAATAAAGGGAAGGGACCAGCATCCTCTTTACTCTTTGCTCTGCCATGTGTAATACAGGTCCCGGGTACCACYTGGGGACAATAAAGTTCCATAGAGGTGCAGCCAATCAAAGGTCCMAACACTGTACCTAGAATAGACAATTTATGGACTTCACTCCCAAAACAGGTCACTGAGTCAACTCCTGTGACCTGCTAATTACCTGACCACGGGCMTTTCTAGCTCTGCAYGAGAGKATCCTGTAATAAAGGTAATCAAATCTCATGCTTCAGCGCATAAGTGGATCTTCTAYGGCAGCCAGGAAAGAGCTTTTCCAYCYACATCTCCATAACTGTGCAGTTATTTAGGTGTGCTACAGAGGTACCCTCTGAAGCCTCCGGTTTTGGCCATCGCTGGAGGCAGGAAGCAGGATTTGATGAGCCAGTGATCTAACTGGGTATGGCAACTCCTATGTAAGACCCGGGGAGATCACGAAAGGGGAGGTGTGCAATTAACGTGCTACAGTGAGCCATTTTGCTGCCACATTTGGGAATATACGTGGTTCAGGAAAAGGCCTGAACGGCAAACCATAGTCAAAGACATTGAGAAAAGACCGGAGGGCACTTAGGCAATGGAGTCTGAAATATTCTTGGAGATTGCAGGTGGCCCCTTGCTCAGTTCAAGAACAGGGACCAAGGGCCTCGGTGATGTTACGCTAAAACATCCTCCTATGACGAGCAATGGGTTTTCAGGTTACTGGAAAAAAAAAGTAATTTTGGTGCTACCATCATTGTTCTCTGGAGAAGGAACATAACACAAAGACACAGTCAAAGATTGTGGTCTACGGATATCTGTGGGGCCAAACCTTGAAAAACAGGATCTACGAGAGCCTATCCCAACTAAAATGTCCACCATGGGCAGTGAACTTGGCTGTGACTGGTACAGGGGACGCTGAATCAAAGTGCTTTGAACTTAAATGTCTAAATAGCTACAGCTTGAATTACAAGGCTGAAGTCCTGTGCCAGCAGGTTGTAAAAATCCATGTTTTTTCCTAYGAGTCAACATAGAGTTAAGCAAAAATAGATGTTTCCCACCAAACAGAGAGCTGTGAAATATTCTATTGAAAACCAGCACTAGGAAACTTCCCATCTGATACACAGTGATTTTGCACAGCGGTGAAGGTTTTCACACGTAGCTAAAACAAGTGATTTTTTTGAAAGGCAAATCGCTGAAAGAGCAGTTGCACCTGAAAATGGAGGTATCACCTCCGGTCATGATTGCAGCTCCCTGACGTCGCAGGCCAAGCCGAGCCAGGCCAGACGCGGGATTTCCCGCTGGAGTAGGAGCTGCCAGACGGTTACGTTGCCTTCACACTGTCAAACGGGCTCTTATTCGCAGAGTGCCAAGCGTTAGGTTARAGTACACGTGGCCTCAAGGAGATCAGCTGGGCTGGGAGTCGGCTTGTGATACCCACCGTTCGTTTGCAGAGCCCACGGATCCTGCTCAGTTCAGCACCCTTCGTCAACACAATTTTTTGTTAAGACAGCCTAAGTCCTTTGAAGAAAAATCTGTGGGCCCTGGAAAATGGGCAGGATGCACTGGATTATTCAATATTGCTTCCTGAGTGCTGGCCAACAAGCGGAGCTTTGGATGCCTCTCCTGTCCTGGGGTGAGGAAGGGAAAGATCTTGAGATCATCAGGCCTGAAGATTTTCACACTGGTATTTCCTTACTTTTGATCAAAGAAGTTGTGTTCACCTAGGCCATGGTCTTTGCTTATTTAAAACCCAGGCACAGCAGCACTCTACACTCCTCGTACTCTTCAGCATGTCAGTCCTCCATGGACAACAGCAGTGGGCTGGGCTGGAGAGCACTCATTGCTCTTCAGAAGGTTTCACACTCACCAGCTGAGATCCAAGCACTGCTCCATGCTGTTTAGATGGGAAGGTTAGAGACGAATACAACTCTATCCATAAGGAAAAATCCAGCTGGTGGAAGCACAGATGCCAGTGCTAAACGAACAACAGGGAAGGGAAATATATGTGTCATAGGACTGAAAACACTCAGACCTCTTCTAAAACTGCACTGTAGAACTTCTAAACCTAATCGTAGGTGACACACAAGGACTAAATCTCCCCTTAACACAACTTCTCTTCATCAGTTCAGAATATGCTTTTAAGATAGASTGGAAGGCTTAGAAGGAACCTTCAAAGTCCCTCCACCACCATTTGCTTCTGCAGTGACATCGGTTAGCTTACATCTCCTGCAACAACCAGAATGCCTTCTTCCATGCTGCATTTCTTCTGTCCTTTGCAATGGAAAAGATCCCGATTCAGCAAACCAGGAACCCCCCGTTTGATCTGAAGCTTGGCTGTGCTCCTCAAAACAAGCGGCACTGAAACATGGAAAGCTTTGAGTGGAGAGTCACTGCTAGTAGTCCGTCATACAGGCATCTCTCAGGCACATAATGATTAAAMAGGGATATGGATTTAAGTGCTTTGTTTAACCAAGACCTGGTAAAAGACCCACCAACAAAGCATCATATATGAGCATACATGATTGCATTTACATTCTCTGTGAGAAACGCATGGCAAGGAACAATGTTTGCCTGCTTGTGTGCCAGTCCATGCTGYAGAAGTAGAATGAGCTTCTTCTCACAAGAATGGTAACTAATGAAGAGCTAAAGGCCCTGCTGCATCTTTGCATGAAGCTGCAAGCGTCGGTTTCTTGAAGGCGAAATGAAGGCCCCTCGTCAAAACAGAGAAGATTCTCCAAAGCAGGGATTTCTTGATGGGGTTTTCTGACATGTCCCATGCAGGATCAGAARCATGGAATACCGGAGGAGCTAAGAAGTGACTTGTCAAGGCTGCRCAATCTCTGTTAGACCTAAAAGGACAACTCAGGATTCGGTGGGTCAAGGTAGGCCCAGTTCTGCAGTCCTGACCTGGATAGTTGCCCCATTGGATTCAGGGCAAGCACAGTGGCCTGTAAGATTCACATCAGGAGTTATTGTTTGCTGCTGTTTCAGCTTCTATTTTTCTTTTTTCATTCTGCCCTAAAAATGCCAAAGCTTATTATTCTCTCAGGCATTTAACCTGAGCATTTGTGCTGTAGAATCCCCCATGCCCTTTTATAYCAGCCTAACTAGCATAGAACCGAGCTCCTCGTGCTCCTCTTTGAGGATTCCTTGCTCTCTTCTTGTTTTCCTTGACCTCYTCAGGTTTCTCTGTGTATCACCCAGCCAGCACTGAGGAGGGCTGCAGGCAGCTTTCTCCACCACTGCCTGGGCTTCTCCTAAGAGATGTAGTGAGAAGCTCTTCATGGTTTTCTCTCGCTGTCCATGGCTCTCAGGCTGTGGCAATCCAAGAAGTAAGACTCCAAATGTCACCTGTGAAAGCATTCAGAGCTGGTAGGGCACAGATCTGTACTCTCTGGACATGGTTATGTGCTCTGCCATACAATATGTCTTATAGTTCCTGACTTCAGCCATCTACAAAGTCTAATTTCTAGTGCAGTGCTAAAGGTTCCCTCCGCAAGAAAGAGGATGCCTGTTCCAGCAGAAAGAGGACACGCATGTAAAGAACATATCTCATCCCATCCCAAAGTGCATGCCCAAAGCAGGGAGAGGAACTGCCTCCTAGATGTGCTGACCTTCTCTGCGAGGTCCACAGAAAGACTCAAAAGGGTTAGCTTGAACAAGACATCTAATTTTSAGATGGCTAAAACAAAGTGAGATAAATCCCCATGGCTGGTTTGMTATTTTGTGAACCTTATTGGGAAGAACAATTTATGCAAGAGCCTTTGTGTTTCTTCCATTGCTTTATAAAGCAATTTTTGWGTTTATTTATCTGTTTCTTCCAGTCTTTTCAAATGCTAGTGAAGCTGCTGTCACTGTAAATCAGGGTCATCGGAATCACCTTTCAAGGCAAAACTTCTGACTGAAAAGAAAAGACATCACTGTGAAGCACATACCAATATATACAGCAAGTTATATATTGTAGACTCAGTGGCATGAGGTCTGCTCCAACCTCATTTCGCACCAGGTTGAGGTGACGGACATGCAACRTTCATCCTTATGGGGAGCTGCTTGTCCCAAAATCATTAGAACAGCTGGACAAGTTCAGATCAAGGATTTGTCCAGTATTTTCTCTCCGGCCTTGGCCATCAGAAGATGCCTACAAGAAAACAACGAATGTGGCATATGATACTAACCCTATGGTTTTCCCACCTTTTGGACATTTTCAGCTTAGGGAGTTTCTTGACCCTGTTGCTCTTTGCCTATCTTTTGCTAGACCTCACTTTGGAAGTGAAGATTTGGTCTCTATTTGCCATCTTGAAGTCATCTGGGACTTCCCAAAGAGCTCTAATTCCCTGTGCCACAGCRCTCTAGGTCAGTTCAGGCAGAAAATGTAGCCAGTGGAGTCGTTTGTCACCACCTAAACTTGGCAGGTTGGTGTCCCGTATGTTCTCCTGCTATAGCAATTTTGCTTCCAGGGCCTTTTTTCCAAGCAGGGGCATGACCTGTGATCAACTCCTGATCCATGGTGATGAATGTGATCAGCTCAGCAGGAAYGGAGTTTCTTCTTGAATTTGAGGTGATGAAGCAGGCAAGAGAAAATGGAATTAAGGCTGTTTTATGTCTCTTTCCAAGTGTTTTACTTAAGGAAATGAGGCTTGGGACTGAGCAGCTCTCCTTCTCTCTTTCCCCTTTTTTTTTCCAGGTATCTTTGTCATTTCTACCCTCTCCAACAGCTGCTTCATCCCTTAACCAGTTTCTTCCATATCCTTAGAAGCTTCAGGACAAGGAGAGATGAGACATCCTGTTAGTGTYTGCCCTCAGTAAAGGCTACAGATGACAGGCACAGATATGAAAGAACCTGCTGGTTCTACTGTGGGACTACGACACTGTATGGTCAACCCTGTGCTAAGATCATGCCCTCTGCGTTGTCCTTCTACCACGACGCTCATATATTCCTGAACCAGGAAAGGTTTAAAAGGGAAAGATAATCATAGGGAAAAAGAGTTTCCTGCTCTTGTAAAAGACTCACTGATTTTGTGCTATTTGATTAAAAAAAAAAAGAATTTACACACCAGAATGTAACACATAATTTAAATGTAAGAATGTAACTTAATCTTATAATGAATTTYTGTCTTTTTTCATACACAACCATTTTGCAATTCTGAACACTATCCCTTGTTCAAAAATGAACAAATAAAATGTTTTCATTTTATTTGTTTGGAGTTTTTTGATTTAAAACAGATAGCACTACTAATACATATACCTACCTATAACCATACCCATATACACATTATATGTATATATTACCAGCATATAGCCCTCTTCTCTGGATTGATACAACTAACCTTACAACTTCTCCAAAGTATTTGCCACACGTTAGTTAATTGTCTTGTCAAGGGATAGGACACTGGAAAGGGTTGGAAGAAGAACACATCCATACTTGAAAATTAGTTTCAATGGCTATTCAAGTGTCTGAGCTAAAAACTCTATAAATTTGAAAGCTGAACACAAAGAAACCAGTCATTTCCTGCAGCAGAATGTCCCTCACCGGTGGTACTTCAGAAATGGGTAAATAAAAACAGCAACTARCTCTGCTTGGCAAGGGTAAATTCCCTTCCTCGGTGCATTAATGTTACGTGAGGGTGGCCTGACAAATCCATTGACACGAGGAAAGATTTAGGAACGGCTGGGGAGCGTAAGAAATGAATCCCCACCGAGTCGACCGCGCGTTCCTTGGATCCACCGGGCAATCAAAATAAGCCCCTCGGATTACTTCAGACAAATGCCTGTCTGCACAACAAATCACCGCACATTGCTGATGACAGCCAAATGAGACGCCCTTCCAGAACGTCACCCTGCAAGCCGCACACAGCCCCGGAGCACCTGAGAGAGCAGCGCTTGAGAAATGTGAAGAACACCCAACCAGTTTGGGGCCTTCCTTAGCAGAATAAGAAAAAGTAACTCCAAATGAGCATGCGCGTGCCCGCTCTTACGGGGCATTTTGGCCAAACATTTGCTACAAGGCATTAGAGCTTTCCCATTGTCTCTGACATTTCAGGTTACTAAAGGATTATATCTATAGACTGTAGTAATCCCTGCATATTTAGAAAGTACAYGCACGATCCTCCAAGCACCAGACATCTGCCCCATGGTGCCGCACATCTGCCACTCCTGTGGATTTTTGAACAATTTCCTTTGATGAGCGGGTTTATTTCAATAGAAATCTCGGAAWAAGAAAAGCTCACATCCCCTCTGTAGCTGTGTTGAGTCTGCAGTTTTGTAGCTTAGCATTCTTATCCGAGACAAAACATGCAGTCAGCCTATTTGGRCATCACACAAACACACACTTAAATGCGCAAGGATAAATAGGTTGAACCCACACACATGCACACACAGACATGGGCTGAAAACTACTTTGCTACAAATCTGGCTCTGAAACAAGTATATGGTTTTTTAATTAGCGTTTTTTAAAGACACTAACTGCATCTTGAGCACAGGGAACACGTTATTTTGCAGGCATTTTCGGTAGCACAACACCAACCCTTATTTTTAACTATTGACTAATTACTGGTAGGTCTTAATTACATGGTGTGTGGAGGCACTAATAAGTTTACAGATCTGCCAACAACACTAAACACATATGTCTTCTCAGGCATTAGCCTCCCTCTCTGTTTTAAACTCCTTTCTCTTTTCCCCCCTCCAATTTGGCGTCAGAAGATACTGGAAAAGGCTGTAATTGCAGAGATTRGAAGACAAGCACCTAAACAACCGTCCTTGTGGGAACAAGAATGCCTTGAACCACGATGAGGAATCAAACTAAGGGAAYAGGAAGAGACACCAGCAGAGCTCGGAAAACGCTTATTTTCACAGGTTGCCTCTAGAGTAGCCAACTCTTGTCTTCTACATAAGGTTCCTGGAGCCAAATAAGGCTTATTCAGACTTGACTCTGCATCTGTTGGCTCTATTTAGGAAGTGATGGTACAGTATGGCCCACATTTTGCTCTAGAGCTGAAAACTGGTATAAAGTGGAGCAACTAAAGAGCTCCTGGCTCTGGGCATGGTGAGAGTCTAGCGGAGCCTCCCAGACCTGGCTCACACAGCATCTCTATACTAGCAGACTTAACAACGCCAGGATCATCCTCTGTGGTCTTCTGTGGTCATGAACCCACAGACAYGCCCAAAATTTCAGAAACTCCAAAGGTCCGAGAGAGGAAGACCGTTTTGATTTACTAGGGTGGATGTACTCTTTGAGAAGAAATAAGGTGTTATTTTACACAGWGGCTTCTGAGTACCTTATGCAAAAAACTTCCGACCACCGGAGTAGGTTGTGTGATCTTCTGATCTGCTTTGAYGGGTAAAGCCACAAGGCATCCAAGCCTGTACCAGAATTATTTTATAACAAGACTGTCATGATCCACACATGCCATTGGGCCACACATGCCCAACAAAGTTTCTGGACTCTCAGCTTCCCAGAGAAGTAACATTTAGTAAATGGAGGTCTAAATGATAATATCTATTAATCACACCATTGTTTATCAAGCAGATTTCTCAGTCCTTCACAAATTTTTCATTTCCTTSACCACTCTATTGCATATGTACCTCTACTAATTCAACCTGCTCCACTCCCTATCCTATGTAAGGAGTGTAGAGTCTTCCACTGTATTGGGTACAGAAGCTTGAAATCAAACARGTCAGGACTTTTCATTAATCACATTTGAGATAAAACACACCCTCTTGTTTGCCCAAGAGAGGAGGCTTCCATATGATGCACGTAGACTTGGGCGAGGTTCTTCCAAGCCAGACTACAAAGTTCATCAACGATGAACACGAGRCTCCATGCTAACATATGAAGATGTACTTCAGGAAGAAAAGCCCTGGGACAACGTGCATTTTTGGCACCAGGAACATCTCAAAAGCCTCCAAGTGCTTCCCAAGGGACAGCTCAGGTACTGAGGATCACTTATGTGGACGAGTTTTTGCATAAGAGCAAAGGTTTCAGCGAGCTCTTCCCAGTAGTTGTGTGTCTGACAACAGCTTCTCACCAGTGTCATCCAGACAACAGCCCCACCACACGTCTGCACACCCAACAGAGCTTACTACTAATACAGGTATAACCAAGCAGGGAAGGATGACCATCTTCTTGGAAAAAGAAAACACCCTGGGGAAATATCCAGTTTGAGTTCACACCAGTATTGAAGTATTTTCCATGGAACCRCCAGAGAAGCTTGAGTTTTACGACTACATAAATGAGAGCAGGTGCTGCCTTCCCATATCCGTATTGCTAAATGCAGAAGGGTATTTCTGCCTGGGATGATTCAATGTTTATTTTTATGTGGTGGAGGAGAGGAGATTATTGTCATTTGCCTTGATGAAGGAGGTAGYTGTCACCTTCCTGTTTTTCCTTACTGAATCTTTGTTAGCAAATAGCATGTCTTGAGTAAAATGAGAGGAGGAGATAATTTAAATGGGTGCTCCACTTAGCCTCAGCAATGAAATTACAAAAGTGAATGAACATGAAATGTGGATAATTTTTTCCCAACAATTTAGGTAATTAAGGACAAGGCGAGCATTATTTTTTTTTTGTTGGAAAAAAATGCACTAGTTACTCTGGTATCTTAGGGCAAAACTTCAGCTCCTTAATTAACAACCTCAGAAATATCGTGTGCACTAGCAGATGGAAGAAATTATAGAAGTGCTTGCCAAAGTTGGATTATAATATATATTTTATATATTTTTTTATATATAAACATATGATAAAGCACAATTTGTGCCCAAACCAAGACTGCCAAAGTGAGGTGCAACGGATGGCTCACGGGGAGAAGAGAAGGGTTGCAAAAATCCATTGTGGAATAACCAACAGACAATAGCATGGGAATGAAAATTCTGTCCTCCAGAAGAGAAAGGAGAATCACAGATATCAGGGTTGGGCAAGGGTTTAGGGAGCTTGTCCATGTGGGATTTCAGAAGGTCATCAGGAAACCAGAGGAAGATGATTTCCCTGCAGTATCTTGAAGCACTTGACTGGTGGAAGGACCAARAAAAGAGCAAGAGCAAAGAGACCAAGGTGCAACAGCCCATGTGAACTACCAGCAATTTCAGCCAAAAGAAGACAGAATAAGCTGCAATTACCATAATGGCTACAGCCTCAAGCCATTTTCTTGTTGTTTTCCAAGGGAAATCCATGCAGGTTCGGGTTAGGGTGCGTCTTTATTTGGCTTGCTAGCTCAGGAACTTAATTAACAACTCTGTAGCATCAGTGTTACAGGAAGACACTTCACASAAGAAGAGGAAGGCTACGTGCTCTGTGCAATATCTGTTGGCACATTGGCCAACTGTCCTACGCATCCAGTCCAGAAAGGAAAGGCACCGCCTGGCAATCTTTGCTTCCTTTGAGCTGGGCAGTCTAGTGCCTTGGGGGCAAGACCTACATCACTGCTCCATAGCAGGTGACTCCTTTGCATGCTGGAGAGGGAGAAAACATTGAATCCAACTCTCCTCAAAATGGTCATGGAGGTAAATAYAGGCTTGGAAGAGCCTCAGATCAATCTGTCAGACTGCTGATCTGAGCTGTTAATGCTTTTCCAAGAGGAGGATCATCCAGATGATGCCCCTTGATATCTGTTTTTTTCCTCCCCATGGGTTGCCAGTACCCCAAAGAGCACAACCAAGGAGCTTAGCCTTTGCTTGCTTTACCAACAACAATAAAAGCTATAAGGAAGGGTTAGACTTGGCATAGGGAAGGCAGGCAGGTCAGAAGAGTGCTCCTAGTCACCCTCCTCTGCACAAGCCCGTCCTGCAGTCCTGTGATCACCCACCTGATGTCATGGAGGGAGCTGATTGCTTCTAAAAGGTGTCCTACAAAAGCTTATTTCTGAAAGCAGAGGAAGAGGTTCCTTTTGATGCACTGCAATAAATGAAAACAGTTGCGGATCTCAGGAGATTAAAGAAAAGCTGAAAAGAGCTAAATAAGCCCTGTCACCTCAGGTAAGATCTGGATAATAGGAGCTATAGAGTTTGCTGACACGCATTTCCCAAGACCACATTAACTCTTAAGTTCATCAGGAAGTAGAAATTGATTTAAAGACAGTATTAGTGTCCAATAGAAAAAAAAAGGTGTGAGATTCATATAATCACACATTTAATAAAGAATCATCCAGCTCTTATCATTTAATACCTGGAGACCTGATCATATTTTAGGTGCATTAACCAAGCAGCTCAACCTCTCTGAGTTATATCAGACRTACCGAAGGTCTGTTTTTAAGAAATTTCTCCTGTTTAGGAGATCTTCCTCTGTGAGAGGCCCCTCAGCCAAAACCTCAGCTAGTGACATGAGCTGGGCTAGCAGGAATCTACTTTGGACAAGAACCTTCCCTGGCTGGACCACAGGGGACTTTTTGAAAGCTTTACCCAAAGAAATGGGGGAGCAGTTCATGGAAGGGACTGAAAATAGGACCTTGTTTTTTGTCTCCTCAAAGTATTATTTCATTATGAGACAAAACATGTTCCTTAATTACAACGTATTTTCTTAAAAGTGCGAGCCATGCAAAAACACACAGGTGCCCCTGAGATCATCGGACGCTCCTCAGAGTTGTAGGAACTTGGGTGTAGGAGATGTAGGAACAGGGATGTARGAACCTGGTCCAGCTGTGGGAACGTGCTGTCCTCAGCTACTCTGAGACATCAGTAAGAGCTAACACATGATAACTGATAGTCATTGATAACACTTATCAGTCAATTGGATTTTTAAATTGAAAGCTTGGGAGCTTCAGTCTTCTAACAGAGCTGTTAGAAAGAGCTTCCTTCTAATAAAAATGAAGTGCTGGAACTGGAAAGCTTTACCAAATATTCTTCACACTGCCTTGGATGCAGTTCATGGTATGACTGCGAGCTGGCTTTTTAATACATCACATTTGGCACCTTCTGCACCTYTCCTAGAGAGTCGAACCTCACGAAGGAGGACAAATGGAGACAACGAAGAACAAAACCAGAATCCTGGTCTCCTTCCACCCATGCATGCGTRTAGCATTCAGCGGGTCTAATTGAAAGTACAGAAGTCAATCAATGGAAGAATTGACCTGAGCGTGTCCTCCAAGTCCAACTCACACAGCACCTCCTAAGTTTGTCAACGCCTCCAACTTCTAGCGCTGCAGCGAGACTGTGACAGCGTGGCAAAGCAAGTCCGAGACTCTTCTGCACAAAGAGCACGCACGAGTATCAAAGCCACCTGCCGTATTCCAGCGGCGGATGCTTGATTGTTAGTGATGATGCATGAGGCAGAAATAATGCAGTTTGATTCTCAGGGACAAGACCAAGTTGAGCTTGCAAGGCTGTCAGCTACTAGCCCGCACTCGTCTGACTTGGGGACTGAGCAAACAACACGGAAGGAAGCGATGGAAACTAATGACACATTGTCTTTTTTTCTTCTGACCTACTTTGATTAAAGTAAATCCCCATTAACTGTAATTATCTGTGCAGGTAGCAGAGTGTTTCACCAAACACTCAGCTGGATCCCCCAGACTTGCACAACTCTTGATTCTGGCTCAGCCACCTTTCTATACAGAGCGTTTTCCCCCTCCCTGATGTGAATAAATGCCTAGAAGATGAAAGACAACAAAGCTCAATTAGTATATTGATCAGGAATTAAAAAAAAAAGCACATTTAACCCATCAGCACATGAAGTGTGTGATCCAGTGTCTCGGTTTGCAGTGTGCTACCCAAGTACCAAAACGCCTGCATCTTCCCAGCGTGTCTACAACAGATTTTCAGTACAGAAACTAGCAGAAAAATACAGAAACTAGCAYAAAATCTGCAGATCAGCTGTGAGTGTGCCACAGAAACCCCCTTTTCAACCCCATTTCATAAACACTGTAGGGCGCACAGGACCATCTAGGTTGTCCCCGGACCTCCTAAGCCAAGTGCCTTTTAGCGTGATGGAAACCTGGGTCACCCCTTAGTGCGGAGTTAAGAGATACCAGTGCATCCATGATTAATACTCATACCAATACTCATACCATAAAAAAGAAAAAATTAAGTCTTAAAAATACATAATGTTGACTAATAAAAGAAACGGGCTCTGACTAATGACTTTTCTAACTTTTGGTGTGTCAGGCTCGCAGGCTGCACTCACGTCGAAGGGGCAGAGCATCCTCCCGACGCCAGCGAGGACAAGGGGGTCTCCGGGGTGCCCCAAAGCCCTTCCACATCCCCCCGAGTGGGCGAGAGGGAGACGGGGACCGCCACGGGACTATGGAGAGCCGGCATGGAAGCGATGGAGCTACCGCTTGCGGCCACCCACGGAGCGAGGCTGCATCCATGAGTCATCCCCGGCGCAGGAAGGAGCGGAGCGCGCCGCGCAGCCGAGCGGACAGCAGCTTTGCAAGGAGAAGCGGCCGGGCCTCGAGCCTCTCTCAAGGTCATTCAGCCCAGCTGTTCGTCGTTTCTGGACGGGAGGCAATTTCCTTTGTACAATTATGAAGGTGTGTCTGAAAACGAGCGGTTTTTAATATTTTTTTTTTCTTTTTTTTGGTGGGAGGAGGTGATTTGTTATTCTTACTGGAAGGATCTTCTAATTTTCTTGAATTTATTCAGGGCAAGTTCATCCCCCCTCACACTTCAGCTACCGTCCTTCAATGCCATCAGTCTTTCCCCGCACTGGTATTTACTTTCCATCCGCACAAAACATATTCCCTCTTTATTCTCATTCTTATCCATAATAGGAAGACAAACCACGTGCCTGGTCCCCACCTGGCTCTTCCCTCCGGGCGCTCCAAGCCAAACTCAGACCTCTTGGGCCCAGGGGACTGCAACGGCACCGAGAAACCCAGAGACGGTCTCGCCAGGATGTTGTATAACACCATATACTGCTCGAGCATCTGGTTTTCGCATCTTGGAGCGTGCCAACGCTAAAATCCCTAAACTGCTGTCTTCTCCCACCCATATGTCTCATCTCACAAGTTTGGGTAGTTTTTCTATCAAAACAGATGAGTCTTCTGCCCCCTTATTGGCTCCTAGGAGGGAATGCCCACCCACACTTGTATTTAAATAATRAGACCAAACAGTTTTGTTGTTTCTGTGCCCTTCTCTGCTTTTGAACCGAATGGAGCAAATTTGCTTCATTCTCGAGCTACAAAGCTCGAAGAAATGAGGAATGTTTCCCTAGAGGTCTCATCATATGGAAAAACAAAAGTTTAAGCATAAAACGGGTGTCTCACCCAACAGRGCGGGTTCCCAGGTCCTTAGTGGTGACAATATTTACTGATGGGATTTTAAAAGGTCTGAACGCAAGAGGGATGCAAGTCCCCTAGCTGTTCTCAAGATTAAATTAATGTTTCTTCAATGGGAAAAAACCACATTTTATCTGCATTTATGCATCTTTCCTCTTTTACTTTTTAATTCCCCCATCCTCAGCCTTGATATCCAACCCTCTGCAGCCACAGTTTTGGAGCCCTGAGCCTGGCAAGTCAGCCTTGGTATTTTGCAAAAAATACCTTTTTTTGCATGTGAGGTTGGGTGCAGCTTGGGCAGAGGATGGGGTACCCCAAGGACAGGCTGGGGATGCTGGTGTCACTGCAGTGGGATGGAGGATGTGGGAAGGATCCCATGGGTGCTACAGCAGAGGGATGGGGAGGATGAGCAGTGGGTGCTGGTGCCCATTGGGGTGTTCCTTTGGAGGGGACAAAGGGGATGTGGGTGCTGGCAGGAAGGGGACAAGTGGAAAAGCAATGGGGTTGGTGCAGTGGGTGCCAGGGACAAGGAATGGGGGACAAGGAATGGGACAAGGAGTGGAGAGTGATGAGTGCTAGTGACATGAGGGCAAGGGGAGAGGGCAGAGAGAAGCACTGGGTGCTGGAGAAAGGGGTGAAGAGCAAATGTAAGCGCTGGGTGCAGGGCAGTGGGCACCCGGGCAATGGGAATTACTGGGTGCTGGGGAAAATGGCTTCTGGGATAATGGGAGTGACTGGGTGCTGGTGCAATGGGTGCCACTGCAGTGGGAATTCTTGTGTGTTGATGTAATGGGTGCCAGTGCAATGGGAATTCCTGGGTGCCAGTGCAATGGGAATTCCAGGTGGCACCTGGGTGCCGGTGCAATGAGTGCCAGTGCAATGGGAATTCCTGCGTGCAAATGCAATGGGTGCAAGCACAATGGTAACTCCTGGGTGCTGCTGCGATGGGTGCAAGTGCAATGGCAATTCCTGAGCGCTGGTGCAGCGGGAATTCTTGTGTGTTGATGCAATTGATGGAAGTGCAATGGGAACTCCTAGGTGCCGGTGCAATGGGAACTCCTGGGTGCCGGTGCAATGGGAACTCCTGGGTGCCGGTGCAATGGGAATTACCAGGTGCTGGTGCAGTGGGAATTCTTGTGTGTTGATGCAATGGGTGCAAGCGCAACGGGAACTCCTGGGTGCTGGTGCAACGGGTGCAAGTGCAGTGGGAATCACCGTGTGCCGGTGCAGCAGGTGCTGGTGCAGTGGGAATTACCGGGTGCAGCGGGCGCCAGTGCAATGGGAATTACCGATACCGGTGCAATGGGAACTGCTGGGTGCCGGTGCAGTGGGTGTCGGTGCAATGGGAACTGCCAGGTGTCGGTGCAATGGGTGCCAGTGCAATGGGGAATTACTGGATATCGGTGCAGTGGGAACTGCCGGCTGCTGGTGCAATTGGTGCCGGTGCAATGGGAACTGC
>PTEX01000172.1:35299-126534 GCA_003342815.1 Eudromia elegans
GGGCTGCCCGTCGTCTTCCATAATGGTGCGTGCGCCGAGCCGCTCGCCGCCGCCGCCGAGGTGCCGCCCGAGGGCGCCGGAGCCGCCGAGCGGCCGTGGCTCGACTGCTTGTGGATCGTGCTGGCGCTGCTCGTGCTGCTCGGCGACGTGGGCACGGACGTGTGGCTCGCGCTGCACCACTACGGCCGGCGGGACTACGTGTGGTGCGCGCTCACGCTCGCCTTCGTGCTGCTGCCCTCGGTGCTCGTGCAGATCCTCAGCTTCCGCTGGTTCGTGCAGGACTACACGGGCGGCGGGCTGGGCGCCGTGCAGGGCCTCAGCAGCCGCGGGCCGCCCATGATGGGCGCGCACGGGCGGCGCGGGCCGGCCGCGGCCGGCGCCGAGCGCCTCTGCAGGGTCTCCGTGTGGGTCTGGCAGTCCGTCATCCACCTGCTGCAGATGGGACAGGTCTGGAGGTAAGGCCGTGGGGACGCCCCCCCCCCCGCGCCGCCTGCCGCGGGCCCGCGGCCTCGGGGACGCCCCGTCGGTTGCTGCGTGTCCCCCCCCTCCCCACGCGCTGCGTGGCCCAGAGGGTGGCCGAACCGCGGGGTTTTACCCCAAACCTTGCTGCTGGTCAACCCCCCGAGCCCAAGGAGGGGAGATTGGGGGTCTCGGGGCACCCAGGGGGACAGGGCTCTGTGTCCCTCCCCATCACACAAGTCACCTCAGGGGGGACGCGGTCTCTGTCCTCCCCCTCATGGCAGCCCCCAAGAGGCTCCCCCCCCTCCCCCCATCCAAAACGTGTGGGGCCAACACGGAGGACACAGAGGTGGCCACCCGGAAAGGCGGCCCGGGGACACGCGTGGGGCGGGAGGACGGGGGCAACCGCGTGTCCCGCCCCCGCCCCGGCCGCGTGCGGGGACGTAGGCCCGGGGGTGACCCCGGTCAGCGCTGCGGCGTCCCGGCCGGCTCCCGCGCGGGACGGGAGGGCGGCTGCTCCCGAGGAGCGATGGGCGGGAGGTGCCTCCGAGGCGGGCGAGTCCCCGCGGGGCGGCCGCGGAGCAGCCCCCGTCGTCCTCCCCCCGACCCCTGCYCCGGGGCCCGGTTGTGGGGCGAGAGGAGGGTCCCCCCGGTCCTCCGGGAGGTCCTCGGGCCGCTCGTGCGAGAGGCTGAAGGTCAGGGCTGGGCATCGTTCCCGCCGGAGAAACCTTGGTGGGCGAGAGGGGAGAAACGGGGGCTTTCGGAGACGCCCGCGGGGCGGGTGGGGATGAAAGGGAGGGTTGCGTCCTCGGAATTACGTTATCCCCCCCGAAAAGCGGCAGGGGAGGAGGCACGAAGGAATTCTCCGGGATGAAAGCCTGTAGATGCAGGCGCTTCTCCAGAGATGGCGTTTTCGTGCGGCGAGGGGTGTTGTGAGGACAGCGGCGAGCATCCGCCGTGGCCCTGTGTCCTCTAAGGCGGCCCTGGACGGGAGGAGGAGGGTTAAAGCGCGCGCGGAAGGGCCGTCCCGTGGGGACGATGGAGCACGGGATGGAGATGCGCTTGGGTCACCACGGGGCAGCGGACGGGCCCCACGCGTGCCGGGGAGGCRGCGTAGGGGAGGCCGCGCGTGGGGCACATGCAGGGGAGGCTTGGGTGGGTTTTCGCCTCTTTAAAATGGTTTTGGGAGGAAGATGCTGCCCTCCCGATGTGTCTAAGGAGGGAGAAGATGGCAGTGCCCGGTGGAAAGCTCTGGAGGGGCCCGACGGGGGGGGGTTAACTGCATCCCCGCATTGCCATTTCCAGCAGGAATCAGTGGGGGTGAAAAACATGACCTCACCGGCGCCGTTTACGGGGTTTGCTCCTGAGGAACGGGTGGAAAGAGAGGGGAAGGAGGCAAAACAGTGATTCACGGGAAGGTTTTTTTCCTTCTTGCTCATTTTTTGGGGGGTTGYGGAAGGGGTTAAATTTGCTGCTTAATGAAACCTGTGAAGAAGTGGCTGGAGTTAAGATGGAGACAGCATGGTTGAGCCTGGCGGGGAGGGCTGCGTGGGCGGAGGGGAGGGCCTTGACACCTCTTCTGAGGACACAGCTCTGGAGAGGGAAAAAAATGAATACGCACATCAAAGATTTCTCTTTTTTTTTTTTTTTTTTAAGGAGCTGAGGCGGGTGGAAGGGAGGGCTCCTGCGTGGGAAGGTTGCGTGAAATGCATACCTAGGAGAGAAGCCCATGGAACTGTGCGGCGCAACAGCAAAAATACATAATTTCTCCTGCATCTTCAATGTCATTCGCGCCGCGTTCCGTGCACATTTCCTCCCAAATTCTGTTTTGGGGGGGGGGGTTTCTTTCATACTTTGGTGGCCAATATATGCTCAGTGGGGAGGTTATTGGGTGGGGTATGTGCATGTGATATATACGTGAGGAAGATGCCTTGGCACATGACCCCTTGCTGCTTCTCTCCCCGATGCTCCCAAGCGCCAACTGTGTCGGCAGGAGCCGTTCTGGATGCGGATGCTCCTCTGTTGAGTTGGGTTTCTCCCCTTGCGGAGCTATAATGATGTATATGGGATGTGTTTAGCCGTGGTGCAGCTCCACATTGGCCAAAGCAGCCCTAGGACACTGGAGCAAACAGGTGACCCGCTGTGTGTCCCTGAGACAAGCCTGGAGCACACGGGAATGCGGAAAGCGCCGTTTTAGCAGGATTTCACCCGCAGCTAAATCACGCTGGTAAGAACTTGGTACGAGGGGATGGAGCAGGAAGATGCCAGGCGAGCGCTGAGCCTCCTTTGCCCGCGCGCTGATGGAGCCACTCCGCGCGTGGAGTCGGAGTCGCGTGTGACGTGGAGCCCGTTCCAGCTGTTGCTCGGCAGCCGGAAGCCAAGTCACCACGCATGGAGGCCGGAGCCGTGTAGAAATCCGCTCCTCGCATTGCCAAGGGCTTCTCGGTGAATGTTACGTAATGTGCAGTTCACTTAGAGCGGATCGCACGCAATTTGCTGTCCTGCAGGGGCTTCCTTTCCTAGACTTCACCAATAAGGATGAAAATAATAATTTGACTTCTTTTTAATAGCGTTAGCTCTTCATTTCTCAGCAGCGTGGGGAAAGCATAGTATTCATGCGCGTTGTCGGAGGGCGATTCTCTTTTTTTGTGTTTTCAGTCTGTGTTTTTGGCAATTAAATTGTGACCAAGCAGCAGTGTTGGGTGGTTTAATGGAAATACTGGACAGGGGGAGTCAAACAATACTCTAGATTCATTTTGCTCAGCTAAAACCCAAGGCTGTTCTATTACTGCCCATCTCCAAGGGTACATAGCAGAAAAAAGGTGTACGTATACAATATAAAAATGTATATGTATTCATGTTGTTTTTAATTGTTCCTTGAAGCAGTATCATCCCAAATGACATTCCCACTGCTAAAGGTGAGGTCCTTCCTTACAGTAAGTCCACAAGCTGCAGGAGGGGCGTTCATTGAGGAAGGATGTTGCTCTACTGGKGTTTTGCCTGAAATAGGCTCAAGGCAGGACGGACTTCTTAGCTCACCAGGGCTGTTGCTCTGACTGAACTACTCATTCAACYGTGTGAATTCAGGGGGAAAAAAACAACAAAAAAAGTGGTTTTGCTTTGAGGTTTTAATATCTTGACTAATTAGCCAAGCTGTGTACGTAACAATTAAGAGTATAGCTTCAGCATTAGATACACCTTTCTCTAAGTGGGTTAGTGGGTCGTGATTGCTGTCCCAAAACAGGAGGTTTAGAGTGTAAATGTCCAATCCTTCACGTCGCGAAGTAAAACATCATTGAATTCTATTGGATTAATAGGATGAGGGGGTTGAGTTAAAAATGAATGTTCGTCTGTTGAAAAATTTTACTGTGTCGGTTGAACTGTCAGTCATGGCAAAGTTTGTGCCTTGAATGTAATGTTTGTGGGTTTTGTTTTTAAGATCAKTTTGAAAGCTTCTTTAGAAGAAAAGCGTTTGTTTAAAAAAAAAAATTGTCAGTATCTTGACATTAAATTACCTTCTGTGTGTGCGTGTTTTAAAGGCAAATTTCTAAAATTTAGGCGATGACTTGACATCTTGTTTATTAGTGGAAAGACCAAATCTATGAGTTGTTCATCCTTTGCTGTGCCTGGAGGTGGAAGGATGAATCAATGGGTTTAAATGCGATATGTGGTATTTAATGACTGTGTGATGAGTGGGTTTTGGTTCTACTAAAATATTTTGTTCCGGCGTGAACTCTGAGTTAGATATTTGCTACATTAGATGATGTAGGAATGCAGCATTTACAACACGTGGACACCAGCCCGAGTCACTTGGAGTGGGAGACATCTGCTTGTCAAGTGATAGATGAGCTAGAAGCTGCTCACCTGATACTGCCCTGATCTCTCAGCTTGGGATGATCAACTCTATAGATCCCTTCTTTAAATTTACTGCCTGTTCTGGCACACTTGAGTGTTTTTTTCCCAGCTTTTCCTGGTTAGCTTGTCTGGCAGCTAAGTTTTTTCCTTTAGCCAAGTTTTAACAGCTTGTTTTTATAGTACGGAGGTTTGTCAGATTTTGACAAGCTGGCAGAGGGAAGACTGCTGGGATAAATCATAAATAATCATCTCCCTCCAAAATCAGATCTGGGGTATCATCTTCTTTGTCCCCTGCTGGAAACCTTACCTTGTCCTATCCATTTCTAAGAGTTTTCCATGGCATCTCTTCCATCAAATGTTGGGCTGCAGCCTGAGAGATCCATAAGCCCAAGGCATCAAATCTGAAGTACAGGTAGGGATGGATGAAGAAGGGTTCACCATCCCTTGAGCTGCAGGAGAGTCTCCACTGGATGCCGAGTGGTGGCCTGGCTCCGTGTCTTGTTGAGTGCTACCCACTAGAGGGGGGTCAAACCACAGATGTTGAAGCGGATCTGCCGTTCCMGCCTCCGGAGGGCAGAGTTTCTACTAGGCCTTTCCTTTGGAGATGTTCCTGCTTGCCTCCCCAGCACAAATCCGTGTTTCTTGCAGCGGCAGCAGGAGATGGTTTTGGGGGAAGAAAGTTGAGTTTGGTTCCCTTGTGGATCTCGGGATGCAGCTTAGCAAGAGTTGYCTTCAACTGGTTGTGCAGTGACATGTCGTAACCTGTCCTCATGGGGATTGCACTAAGTAGGGAGAGAGATGGGAAGCAGAAATGTTCCTGTGACCTCACTTCGTCCTTAGAGGAACCAGTGCAAATCTTCCATGGATTTCAGGAAGAGGAAAGGAGCACCCTGATGTTTGATAGTTTGGAGATACCATCTTCAGGGATGGAAAAACTTATCAGATAAAACTGCTGCTTTGGGGCTAGGTTGCAGGCTGCTGTCTTCTCTGTTGCTTTTCATGAGATCTTTGACCAGAAATCCCTTTTTGAATCAATTTGGCTTCGTATTAAACTCTGATGTTCCTTTCTTCCAGGTGCCCTATAATTTTTATTTCTCATGCAAATGGTGATGTGGAAGGCGGAGGGATGACAGGGTGTGAAGGGAAGGAGGAATGATGGCTGAGGTTTCTTTCTGTTTTAAAGTTATAAGCTCTATTTTCCACCTTTCCAGACACTTCCATTTTSCTTTCAGCTGCATCAAGCTAGTTTTATTCCTTGCAGTGGTTCTCCTCTCAGTACAAATGTAGGTTATTCAGGGAGCATTTCCTTTAATGAAAAGGATGTAGGTAGAAGTGATGGTGATAAAGCATCTCTTTGGAGGAGAGCTACTTCTGCTGTCTTGAGACTGCAAGGGAAAGAAATTGGACGTCTGAAAGTATAATTTTCCTTGGGGAATAAGGGTGAGCCCATGCAGAAGTCTGGATTCCTCACATAACTTTTTCCTTTGCTTTCATGTTTGCTTTACTTCGCCTGTATCCTGACTTGATTTTTAGCAGCTTGCTATCTTGAAAATCAGTGATAGCTGCCAGTGTTTTGCCATCTGAAAGCTTTTAGGTAGCAGGATCTATGAGTCAGATTAGTGCTGTGCTACAGCTAAAATGAAATCATAATTAAAMGTATAAGCAAGAAGGAACATGTGCCAAATACTCGTGTTTCATTGACCCACCTATTTCTGATCTGCCCAGACAGATTCAGGGTCTKCTATAGCTGCTTTAGGTCACTGCAATGGTCACTGCAATATTTTTGAAAGCAAGAACCCAAGGAAATGGGGAAWGAAATGTATCTGCCAGTGCTGGCTAATTAGATTGGATGCTGAGGCTTTAATTGCTACTGAAGACCAAGTCACTAAATCTTGAACGTGTTAAAGAACCTAAGACTGATCTGCTGAAGACCAAGTGAGTGAATACCCTGTAGTGGTTGCCAGAATCATTGAAAACTGGGTATGAAAAGGGAAAAAAAAGAGAAAAAGAGACAAGAATCCATAGCAGATGCTCAAATCTGGGAACAGACTGGGGCTTTACTCACGCCATGGAGAACAGCAGTATGATCCGCACAGGACAGAGCAAGAAGAATCCCGTGTCCTCGGGGCCTGCCAGTGTCAGCACTGGAGGAACGCTCTGAAATTCGACAGCAGGATGGGACAGAGCATTTTTTGGTTTCCCAGGKTAGTTGTGACCAGCCCTCAGCAACTTCCCCCGGATGGATTTATTCCTTTTTTCCAGCCACCCACAAATTGCTACAAAGCAGAAATTTGGAAAGTGGAAAATTGTGTTGCCCACCGCCCTATACTCTGACTTATGATTACTTATAGGTGCACGGGAGCCACATGGAYGTTGCTCTTGAGCTGCCTGAGTCTCAAGAGTTGCTATGCGTCCGCCCGTGGGCAGATCTGACCCGTGCCCTGAGTACTCCCATCTAAAGCGTGCACATGCTTGGATAGCTAAACTGTATGTCTGTGTCTTCTTTCATTATTTCAGTACAAATGGATGTGTTGTTCTTTGCATCTGTGTCTATAAGCCTGAGCTGAACCAGCGCTCCTGTTGGACCAGGTTTTCACTCACACAAAACTGGAGCTTGCCCAACTGACAAAAATAAGGAGAGAGGCGATCTTAAATGTGTTTCCAAAACCATAATGGGACCGGAAGACTGTGCTTCTCCTCACATATCCTTTCTTCTGAAATCAGGGAGAGCTCAGGTTCACCTATGAAATATTCACAATCTGTCCTTAAATGACTTCAGTGGCCCAGAAGATCTTTTTGCAAAACTGGCTGCTGAACGGAGGTGCTCGGTGCAGCCTCTGCTCCAGCCTGGTGCCTCCTCTTCCTCCGTTCCACTCTGTGTGGTTGCACAACCCTTTTTTTTTGGGTAGGATTAAACTAACCAACCTAGCAGGATTTTCACTTTAACTGGAAAACCTGATAGTCTGCGCTGCTATTTCACTCTTCTGTACCCTGACAGGTTCCTTGTGCTGGGTCATTTCAGTGCTGGAGGAATTTGCCCTAAAATTTTCACCCACTCTTATTAAAATCTTCRGGAGTCACAGTACACAGGGCTTGGGCACCTGGTCCTGCCTTTATCACCTTTTTAATTCAACCTGCGGAAAAAGCAAAGCAAAAATGTGGCCAGCTCCTGGAGTMTCCTTCAGCTTGGAGAGTCGTCATCAAAGTTTCATCCACTTTTTTATTTGGCTGCAGTGGGATGCAGGTTAAAGACCATGTTTCTGCTTTCACAGTGAGCACTGTGTTTCACAGCTCTCTATAACATTAAGGAGGGATGTTTTCTTATCCATACTTCTTGGATCAGATGGAGTGTAGAAATTCCACAGATTGGTGGCTAGAAGTGAGTTTTTGTGCCTCCCTTTTAATGCATGTGCTGCTTGAAAGCAGCAGGGGTGAAACGAAGCTCTCAACAAGTTTAGAGCTGAACCCTTACATGTGCATTTGTGGCATGAACTTAATACATCTGGTGTTTCTTCTTTCAGCTGCTTTCTTGCAGAGAAATGCTTGATGGAGTGACTTGTGCATGGCTGTTAAAGCACAGGATAGAGAGAATCCATGTGAGTTTTAATAGGATTTCAGAGTGTGGAAAAAATTGCTGTTTCTCCCGTGTGTTTGGTGAACAAACAGCAGTTTAACTCTTTGTGCTTGATTCCTCCACATGTGCAAGAAATCCTGAGCAATAGGACAGGCAGCAACAGGTTGTCTTGATGAATTGAATGCACCAGACACCAGCAAAGCACCAAGAGTGGCTTTGAGTTTGGGATTGGAACTCATCCCAGTTATGTCTAAGACAAGGGAAAAAATGAAATGAGCAACAGAGACCGATGTTGTTGAAGTTAAAATTGTAAAAAGTGGTGTAAGCAGAAGGCATTTAAATAATGTAAACAGTCTGGTGGCATGGGTGGAAAGTTGGGAGGCTTTCCAGAAACAAAGGGAAAAGAGTTTTAAAACATGACTAAAAATGCAGCAACTTGAATTCCAGAGATTATCTCAATTAGTGCTTTTTCAATGTGTCTTTACAACAGAAATTGTAAGAGTTCACAAAAGATAATAGAAGCTATGAGATACGGAAAAGTGATAYTAATTTGTTTAATTAAAAAGGATGAAGGGCTCGCTACAATAATATTCACTTATCTGCWGTTGCAGGGAGAAATGAGACTACACCCAGAAAACCACAGCTTGTCACRTCACAGAGAAAGTGTGGGTACAGCAAGGGACAGGGAGTAAGAGCCCTCTTCTTCACCTTGAGTGTCGACTTGTTCAGAGAYTTTCAATAGCAAATCCCTTCCAATGGGATTCATGTACTGTTAGAGTGCTATTTTATAAAATATATATGGTTTTACATTTAATTCCAAGAGGATTTTCTTTGGTGCTTGGGAAATTGGACGTTGTCTTTCAGTTGAAAAAGTGARAAAGATCAAGCATCAGAGTTCAGACTTCCAGGCATGGGCAAATACATGTTCAGCTCTACATCTGCAGGCCTCTGTGCTGTGTATGTATGCGCCGGGTATTTGAAGAGTTTGGTGGAAAGGGACCAGGAGGAAGAGACCCCCATGCAGATCTAAATTAAATTAGCCCCCAAATGTATATTAAAATGATAAGTAGCACTAAGCTCTATATTCCAGCTCAGCAATATTTGGAGGCGCGTTATTGCTTTAATGCAGGGATAAAATAGAACCTGCAATTAAAGTAATTTTTTCTAATTGAATATTTTGCTTTATTCTTTCCCTTTCAAAGCCTGACTGTAAGTACTAGCCTTCAGAAAGCTTCAGAAATATTTATACCTTCCCTTTCTGCCAATGGGTGTAAAAACACTTTTCTTTGGGCAGCCCATTTCCGTCCTCTGTTTCTGAGCAGTAGAACAGCGCTGTGCAGCAATGGGCAATACACGTTTCTCTGCTTGTTTTAACCATTTTGCCATTATTATTGGGAATTTTTAGCTTCCCATCTGGTGGAAAAGGGAACGTTGTGTTACGGATTGCGTCATTTCCGTCACTCTGTGGGCTTGACGTGGTTTTGTCTTGACGTGGTATCTTCTTAGTTAATTTATTGCCTTCACAGAGCTCTTAACCGAGAGCTGCAGCCAGTTTTTGTCCCCAGGCCACATTTCTTGCAGGCACCTCTTTCTTGAGATAACTGATTTTTGCCACGTAAACCTCGTTTGGGGATAACGATAAGAAAAAGACCTTGTAGMTCTTGCTTGAGCAGAGGGGATGCGGAATAGGAGCTCATTTCTGACAACGTCTTTGGGGAAAGAAATGAATTTATAAGTTTAACGGGTGCCACTTTTGAAAGTTTAAGTTKTGTCGTGATGCAGTTAGAAGTTAAAAGGCAAAGCTTTGGAGAGAGAGGTGCGTGCAAGGTCCTCAACTCATAAACTGCTCTAGGTCAGTGGAACTGGGAAGTGTCTACTCTTAAACATATATGGTAAAGATCTAGCCCTAAACTTCAATAGTCACTTGTGGAAAGGATTGGGATGGGAAAGTAAATTTAAATTGCCRACGGTATAGTTGAAATAGGCATTTCCAGTGACACAAAGTGACAGCTTTTAAAAACATAAGTACCTCCCTTCAGCTCAGGCCTGAAGAATTCAGATAAATTAACATAATAATTGCATGGTGCATTCTCTGTGCTGAATCTCTGGTTTAAAGGGAGAGATTTACTGATATTTGCTTCGTGCCTTCRCCCGTGATTGGATGCTGTCAGTTTTGCGCGGCTGCAATAGCTGTCTCCACACCGAAAGAGGACTTTTGATCCAATAAACTGCTTATCTYGTGTGGTTGTCCTTTCATCTGGCGTGGGCGGTGTGTGACTGCTGATTGAAGGAGAGCTACTGTAGCTCATTTATGAATATTAATTAGAAATGGAAATAATTTTGAGCAGTGCACGCCGACTGCTCGAGAGGCAGTGACTACAGAAATTCATCTCTTCCTTCCTCCGAGGAGACTTCCAACAAGTCCTGGTTCAAGCTAGGAAGGCTGGAAAGCTAACAGACGTGCTTGCTGGTATGTTAAGCTGATGATAGCGAGGGGCTGCTTTAATACTTTGTGTCCTGTTGTTTGTTAGGATGGGGCTGGGAAGGAAACAGACTCTTTTGGGAAGGAGGCAGCAGTGCTCAGGTTATTCAGTCAGTTGGGTTTGTTGAACATGAACATCAGACCCACACCAGAAACTGGGGTTTGGGGCTTCTAYGTCTGCAAGTGGCTTTGTACGGTCGGACTCGACAATCTTGTGATTGGACTTGATGTACATTTGGACCCAGTGATTTGGAAGGTCTTTACCAACCATAATGATTCTGTGATTCATCCCAAAGGAGCACAAGGAACTCTAGCACAGATAAAATTTTGGAAGGAAAATATTGCCCTTAGTTTGCTTTACATCTCATTTCCTTGTGGGAATATGTGGCCTTTTTTTCTCTGCTCATAAACGTGTATCCTGCCTATCAGCATCTTTGGTAAAGTCCATGTTTGGCTTTGAGGAGAAGACGCTGCGGGTTAAAGATGATCCATCCTGGGCATGGGAGACGCGGGAACTGCCTCYTCCTGAAGCAACCTGCCTTCACTCAGACCCAATCAAGTACAAAACTGAAGTTTAAAGTCACTTCTGTGGGTAAATCACTGATTTTAAGCAGCCTACGATAGCTGTCCAAGGTGATGATGTTCATATTTAGGTGCTGCTTGRCATTTGCATTATCCCTGGCATCACTAGATTAGGGCTTTGAACCAGCAGCCTCTTTACTTTTCACTCRGGTGCTTCAGACCTGGAATAAAAATGCATCTGAGTAATCTCTGATGTTGTGGGTACGAAAAAAAAATCAGGACCGTTGGGATTAATAAATATGTTCTATATTTAATCTCCTGTTTATCACAGTGCCAGWATGAGACCACTTCATTTTGCTACTTTAGCTGTATCTAAGAATAACTGAATACTTGAAATATTGAGAAAGYGACTAATACCTGGTGGTAGCTGATAGGATCCAACTTTGAAATAGTTATTGATCTGTTTCAAAAGACTCACGGTAATATCACATCATATATATTGTATGTTCGGYGTTAAAAACCTCTCTGTTATTTAAGGTTAAAAGTAATTATAGCTTTTCAACTTAATTATGCTTCATTAGAAGAATGCAGCCAGGACTTTAAATGTCATCTGCGATTTTGCCAAAGAACTGGGGCTGATCTGGTCCAGTGTTCTTGTGAAAAAGCCTTGGGATTTGTAAGCTCAAATATTTGTTTTCTCAGCTGGTTTTAATTGGTGGAGCCTCTCTGACTGCAGTAGAAAGGGGTTGGTTCACCCTGCTTTAAAATCTGTCTGTCTAKAGGCAACAAATGTCCCCTGTAGCGAGAGCCTCTTTGGTCCCTTCTGATAATGTTCTCAGAAGTTGCAGGAGAGTCTGCAGAGACTTTGAGGGGAGGCAAAACTGAGATTAAACGGGATGTTTTAGTGCTGTGACTCTGCCTGGATAGCCTACCATTTATCTGAATAAAATCCTTCAATCGCTGCGCTTCAAAACATCACCTAAATAGATACTACACTGCTATTTATGCACTGGCTGCTTTATTCTTTGTTTTACTGCTCCGGAGTTTAATAATTCCATTTATAAAAGCGGTTTTCCCGGTATGGCTTGTTGCACAATTAGGGCTTCGTTAAAGGCTTTCACTATTTTTTTTTTTTCCATCCTTTGAACTGACAACAACTCTGCCCGGAATGAAAAGAACCGCTGTATTTTCTTTGTGAACATGCAAATCTTACTGTAATTTGCTGGTGCTTCTGTAACCAGCAAGCAGCTGTTTGTGGTCACTGGGAAGCGTGTTCCATTATTCCCTAGCAAGGGCAAATTACTGGTGGCTCTTATATTTTTATTGTTGATATTTGAGTTTTTTATTGTTGGTATTTGACTGTGTTCTCAGCGTGGAGAAAGAAAAACTACAAGAGTTACTGGRAATTGTGTAACTAGAGCAAAAAGYTGCATTTTAGGATTTAAGCTTAATTTCTGATGCTTCCYCTGTCTTCTGTGTCTTYTTTTTTTTTTTTTTTTTTTTAATGTTAGAGCAGTTGCCACTAGCAGTKAGTTGGAAGCTAGCCCTCCTAACAAGGATATCTAAAGAAGTAGAAATGTCACATCTCTTTCATTTACTTTGATTTTAAATTGATTTTACCATCCTCAGAGTAAGAAATAAGCGAACATAGATTTACAGAATGTGTTGATTTTGGCCTGGGAACCCTTTCTCTTTCTTCAGCAGATACACTTGAGGGGGAAATGGTGAAATCGTGTTTTTGTTTTGGAAGGGAGCTGCTGTGTTTCATCTGTGTCACGTCAGAATTTGTGAATAACGYTGTGTAGCAATTGAGAATTATTAAGGTAGTGCTGTTTTCCAAGCCTGAAATTTGGCCCGTTGTAAGAGAGCTGAACCAGCTCTCTAGCTCCTCCAGGGACTGGACTGCAATCAGTGGTAGTATTTCTAATTGAGATCCAGTGCTAGATTCTTATATACTGTTTTAAAGTTAATGCTCATAAAGGACAATAGCCCTCTAATAGCACACTTGCTGTTCCGTAATAAAGAATTAAAATGCATGTGTTTGGGTTGGGTATTTTGCCTAGAATTGACCCTTACGACCAACAAAAGGGTTCTTGTCTTGGTAATACTTTCCTTGGGGTATCATATTAATTGGGTGTGTGAATTAACTGAAGACTAAACTTCATTAAGCTCCCATTATCATTGCATTTATATTCGTTCTGTCCTAAATCCTCAGTGAAAACATCTGTTAGTCACTCAGAATAGAACTGTGTGTTCGTCGGAGGCAGCTCCGCCATCGTAAAACTGTGGATTTTACCAATTAGACTTGAACAGCAGTCACCTTTAAAGAAATTTATTTTTCTTCCGATCCCCTTCCACAGAGGCAACATTTCAGTAGGATACTTAATCTGTATTAGCTGTAGCTACAAGTTTGTGTTCGTGTTCGCACAGCGGGTGCAGTTCTGCATTCTCGCTCAAGACCTTCCAGATTAACAAAATCCTCCCTGAGCATTTACCAGGCTTCTGTTTTGGGCTCTTACCCCATTTTTCCCTTCCGATGGGAGCGTATTCAGTTTCTTTGCTGCGCAGGTATTGTTGTCTTCAGCAGTGCCATCGAGGTAGGTCCAAAAAGGATTTATTTGAACTATTGCCTGTTYGCAAACCAGGGGTTTCTGTGCAATCAGTGCATTGAATTGCTGTGTTCSTTATTTTATTTTAAACAGAGTACATCCAGGGTTTTGAGCTACTTGTGATATTCATAGAAGCGAGTGATTTAAGCCAGAAACCAGAAAGTTATTTTATTTATTTATTTATTTGTTTAATTAGTTAGTTAGTTATAARGTTTGCAGTGTTTTGTTYCTGCAGAAGCAGGAACAGCCTTTGGGTAAGGAATATGCTCGATGAGCTTCCTAGCAGCCCGGGCTCACTCTGCCAGCTCCTCGGGCATCGTCTGCTGTGGTCAGATCCAGCCATTGATCCCCATGAAGTTTCAGGTTTTTTGGGGTCTTGGCTGCTTTCCCATCGCTCGTCTCGAGCGCGGAGTCGGTGTCTGACGCCCGGCTGCCGGTATYGCTGCAGCTCAGCCGGCTTCTCGGGCAGTCTGGCTGGAGGAGGCGAGAACTAGCAGTAATCGAAGGAGGAGAAACCCAGCGTAATAACTCGTGAGCCAGAGACTCTTGGAGCTCTTCGACTGCAGCTTGAAAACCCGCAGACTTTGCTGCAGCCTGACTTGTCCATCCTGGAAGCCCTCAGTTGGGGTCTTTAGGCTCCTTTCCTCTCCTCTGCCCAGAGAAGAGTTGTATTCGTGTAAACCCAAATGCTGAGGGAATGCAGTTCTGTGGAGGATAAGCTCTCAAATAGCTTAAGAGGCTGCAAAGCAAACGTTGCAATTCAGGCGTTGCAGGAGAGGTCATTTAAGGTAATCTTCTACCGACAGCAGAGAATTAGCCGGGAAGAGAGCAACAAAAGAGAAGGTTCATAATAAGAATGTGACTTAAAAGCCTAACGAATGAAGCAGGGTTTACAGACAGCTGGTGCAGAGCGTGTTAGACTGCGAGCAAGCCTGTCTCGAGGAGCTGAGAATGACCATGAAAATTTAACACCCCAAACAGAAAATTTGGTCGCACATCCATTGCTCAATGATTCCAGTGATAACACTGAAATGAGGTTTTGCCCATTAAAAAAAAAAGCATTCATCTTCCTGGTCCTGTATAAAGTAGAGTTATATTAAAAGACATCTACTTTCAATTAGACTGTTTATCCAGCTCTGTAACAGCTGTAATTTTTCTTTATATATTGTTCCCTGTTTCTGAGCATCTCCCCAGTTSTGCTGGCTGTTAACGGGGAGGAGGTGCAGACAGGAGGATGTAGATACATCCAAAACCTTGAGAGTCCGTGGTGAAGGCAGTGRTCTGATGCTTTTGTCAGTCTGCAATCTGACGCTTTTGTATCCTCGGGAGTTTCAYTATCTGATCAGATGGTATCAGCTTGGGTCAGACCGGAGCTGTTATCCACCAGGAGGCCGTTTGCAACCTTGTCCTTGCCGATGTGGCTGCTTGTTTTTCTTGCTTGCTCCTTGGCTTCGATGGAGTTGCCTTTGGTGAATCCAGGAAATCTCTCTGTGCGCTGTGTGGATCAGAGCTCAGGGTGATGGGTGTAACCAGCTGTTGCGTGGAGCCCTCTGGTCCTTAATGACCACCATAGTTAAAAGAAGCAGCAGCAAAGAAATGTCAGCATTATCAGGGTTCTGATTTGAGCTTATTTGGACACTACCTGTTACTGAAAACAGTTTCTGAGGCTTGGAAGAGTTCAGTGTTCAGTAAAAATCACCCTCAGCAGATGCCATCCCTCTGGTTTCTGTGCTCAGAATGACCGTGTGAGATTGCCAGATGTATGATCAATCCTGGGTCTATGGTCTCAATTGGAGAGAACTTGGAGACTTCCTYTCCAGGAGGACGCAGCGTCACCAGGATTGGGGACCCTCTTGAGGAGACTGGAGCTAAATGACCAACATGGAGCTCTACGAACTTGCTGCATCCTCTATGGGAAAAGTAAAATGAGCAAAGCTTCAAAGTGAGGACTGTGAAAGAGGGCTTTAGTCCTTGGAGTTTTGGGGGGGTTTTGCAAATTTCTTCTTAGTGCTGTTCTGAAAGTTTTACTTCTTCTGAAGCCTCACTGCTATTTTGACTACCCATTTAAGTGCATAAACTCTGAGGATATGGAGAAGCTGAGAGTTTGGCATGTACTGAAAAATCTTGAAAGTCCTTGCAATTGCTAAGGTTTTCTGGCTAGAGTTTAGTACCTGATCTGAAGTAAAATGAGAAGCTGATTTGAACTTTCATTTGTTTTTAGACACTTGTTATTAGATAATTTTGTTGTGTGTTTATTGAAGTTTAGAAATATACCCAGAGAAAACTCTTTCACTGTGGTACTCTCTTTAACATAAATTTACTTTGTGTTTGAGGTGTGTTCTAATACAAAGTCTTTCTCGGGTGGGAGTGCATTTATAGAATATACTGGGCCATGCTCACTGAAGACTTCGAAGCTACCCAGGAGTTTGGTGCTGCAGAGCTTAAACGTGAGCAGTTTTTCCCAGAAAAGAAAAAAATCAGAACTTGAGAACTGAGATCTGATGCTCCTGATGCTGATGGGACAAAAAGATCTGGGCACCTTTCAGAAGATGGGAGACCCCTGACACTGAAAACAAGAGCATGRAAATCTAATTTCCACCCAGGATCAGATGCTGTTTCCCATCAGAGAAGCATTGTCCACTGAGCAGGACACGTGAGGTCATTGTACACGTTGACTCTGAAACCAGGAATAACTTTGAAAGCAGAGAGACATTCTCAGCTGAGTCCTTAGTCTTTGAGTTCACAAATTTTCCTCATTTTTTTCCATTTGGACTCATCRCAGAGTCTAGTGAGAATCTGGTCCCCACTGATACTGATGCAGCAGGTTGTGATCCCAGCTGTAATTTGGAGAAAAATTCAGGAATAAGACAAGCAGAGAGAAGGGAGCAAGGAAAAACTCAGCTTCTGGACAGCTCATATCTTGGATCTGTCTTTGTGGGACAGAGTGAGGAAGAGAATGAGGGGATCATGGATAACTTGAGGAATATCATTGCGTCAACAAGGGGAAGCATGMAATCCCTTTGGACCTGGAATCTTCTGAATTAACAAGAGCAGGAAACGATGCGARGCAGAGGTTTAATTCAGGATCTTGACAACCTTCTCTGATCCTACATTATAAGAAGGAAAATCACAAATAGATCCCATCTCTATTTATTGTACAAGTAACATTGTTTTTCTTTTAAAATATTATCTTGTCAGAGCTTAATCCTTAGGACATTAAAAAAAAAAAAAAAGAAATGCAGACTTTTCTGTAATACCTCAGTTTTGTCTTGCAGTACCTCAGTTGTGTCTTKCTGATGTTTTTATTTGACATGCGAACTGTTGATGTCTTCCCTCCATCTTTTTTTGGTGTATTTTACTAGTTTTTTGAGCAACCTCATGTTGCATTTCCTGCAGAGCCCTGACAGTATTATTGCAGTATCTTYACTGCCACGTGCCGCCTTGGACCTGAAACTACTGGGGTAGTGTCAGGTCCTCACAGCTCTTTTGGGAGCAGCACAGTCTCCTGGGACACCTTGTGCAGAAACTCAATACCAAGCAGGTCTTGTGCCTGTGGAGATCCTTCATCTCCAGCAGGATTGCAGGCCCCAGACCTAATGTTCTCCAGGATGTGAGCAGAGTGTAATATTGATTATCCTGCTTACTGTACTTATTTATTACGTTCATTAGTGAGGAATAGATGAGAGATGATCTCATTGCATTAAGTTGTCCACCTTAGAGAGTAAATAATAAATATCSGTTGATGGTCACCTGAGGATCAAGTGGAAGTGGTGGAGAGCTATGACAGTCAATGCAAGGAGCTACGCAGCCAGCTTGTTGAAATTACTGATATGCTGATGCAGAGTGGTGATTATTTTCCATGACTGATAATGCTGTATTAAGGGACCCAAGGGACTAAAATACTGAGGAGGAGAGAGAAATAAAAAGATGTGTGTGTCCTGGCCACAGGACTTCACCTGGAAGTAAGAACCTCAAAACTGCYGTTTTGCTGTAAACATGCACTTATTTTTAAAGTAAAGCAAAGATATAACGAAAAAGGTTGATGTCYATGAAGGGGCAATTTGTTGGAAAAGGAGAGGGGTGCAAAAAGCAAATSAGTTTTTACTCTTTTGAGTATTTCCTCATGATGCTTATTTCATCTYGTTCTAGTTTGCCACCGAGTAAACCGTCTGTTACTGCAAGAGAGAGTTGAATGTCTGTGAGCTCTGGTAGGACTGCAGCTTTTTCTAGCTTTACTGGCTCTCTTGGCCTTTTACACAGCATTTAGCTTTTACTAGAGGTTTATGAACCCAGAACCCAAAGTCCAGGACTGAGCCGTGGTGCCCTAATTCACAAGAAAAATAGAGCTCCTCAGGTGGATCAAATGATCTCCGATGAAGAAACAACAGGGGAATAGTTGGGGGCAACTGAGCTGAAAATGTAGGAAAGCGACTAGACTTTTTTTCTTCTGACTGCTTTAGTTACATTAACTATTTAAACAAAAAACAAACAAATCCAACATTTATGCTTTACCTTAAATAGCCATGGCTCATAAATAAAGCCATTCAGTTCTGTGTTTCCCGATGGAAACCACTGGAGATGTTTGTAGAGCAATAAGCCCTGGAGTTGCACTTGTATTTTTGTTTTAAATCCTGCTTGTACGAGGCTGTTGATTTACACAGGGCTTTGCAAACACAGATAAGACGTGATTCCTCATCCTTCAGGGCTCAGACTTTGCAGATTAGGACCTTTTGATTCCTCACAGGTATTAGAGCACCCCACAGCTTCCCCATAGCCATCCTCTGTGGACACAGTTTTGGAGTGTGATTCCTGCTTGGACACTGGGCACCGTTTTGATGCTCACGGTGATTTTTGCAATGCATGAGTTTTATATTCATGAAATTTTATATTCATTTCAGGCAGACTGAAAAGCCACGAGGATTCCCTGCTGGAGCGTCTCATGCCCTCCTGGTGCCAAATGGGTCAAAATCCTGGATGCGGTTATGGCAAACTGTAGAATTGCCAGGGGAGCACATGGATGGGAGACCAGACGTTACGGGGAGGTGATCGTTAACCAGCGTTCCTGTGTAAAAAGCAGCGTCGAGGCGTTTGGAGGCAGCTAATAGCCTTTGATTAACCATTTTTGTTTTGTTCTTGCTCAGGGTGTTAATCACTGTGATTAAAATGCTTAGCCACCATGGAGATAGGCGTTGTGCAAATTAGTAAGTAAGCAAATCCAAACAGATGGGGCAGGCAAAATTAGTGTCTCTGGCAGGACCAACGTTAGACAAGGCAGGGCCAAGGAAAATTTATTGGGAGACCCTAATTATTCTAAGAAAAGCAAATTTGCCTGTCCCATGGGCCTGTTGGAGTTCCTATAAGCTTCACCTCTTTGAGCCTTCATTTTCTCAGCTTCTAGTGTCCTCTCGAGATCCCAGGTCCCTGAATGAGCTGAATCCCTGCTCAGGATGCTACAGAGAGGCCTGGAAGTGACTCTTCCTTTTGCAGGAAATCATTTATTTAAGGTGCCGACTCCATCTTGGTGGAGCATCCGTGCATGGATGTGGTCCCCAGGCTGCAAAGCCCTGAGGAGCCTCAGGTGGATGACTTGGACAAAGGGGCAGCCTCTTTGACTGTTTTCTGCTTTTTTACTGTATATTTCATTTTTAGACTCTTTGCATAGTGAGGGAATAACGTTGAGATTCAGCCCCTTAGTGTGTGCAGGTGCAATCCTGCTTCAGAAGGACTGACTGACTTAATCTGTTCATTTTAGGGCTAAATCCTCATATAATGCAGCTTTGCAGATAAGAATCAGAGCAGGGCAGGGTAGGAGAGACACCTTGCAATATTCGTGAGATCCAGAGCCTTGATAGATGTCGAGATGCATCAAAATCAGCACCCAGTCATGTCACCTCCAACGAGAAATCATAGTTAAAATAAGTAAGTGCAGCAGTTTCTTGGACAAAGATAGAAATGCCTGACATGGGAATGTCTACGGAGGTCAGTGGGAACCCGTGTTAACAGCCCATTCTGCTTTCTCCTAATCTGCTTTCTATGTAGCCACTTTTTTGGTAGAACCGTGGGGGGAAAAAAAAAAGAATTGGGTATTTTGGTGACATCAGGTTTTCCCTTGTTGCATGCTARAATCTCGAGCTGGGATTTCCGTTTTCCCTCCGCGTCCAAAGGCTTCCTCAGCCTTTCGGAATGGCTCTCCTGGGATCGCTGGTCTCTTGCACGTGAGGCTGCAGGGAGCCGCCTCTGTCGACTTTTTTGTGACTGGGTTAAATTCAGGGTYTTCACCGTCTGCTTCTGTGCTGCAAGCAGCTTGTGGTGGGGTGAAAACGTGGTGGGGAGAGGTGTCCTGGCCTTGGCCTCCTGACAAGCAGCAAGGAGAGCTCCGGCTRAACAAATTTCCAGGCAGAAATCATGTGCTCAGTGAACTCTAAGGGTATGTTCCTTGCTCCGGGTACTCTTCTCTGACCTTAGGCAATCCTACATCTCATTTAAAGCCGCGTCCCTTCTCTGCTTGTTGTTTTTGTCTCGTTTTCCTTTCTTCATCCCCTTGCTATTGTATTTTCCCTCGTGTCCTTACATGAACCATCTACATTTTCGTAATCTTTTTGATTTCCCGCTTAGCTTGACTAATCATAGCAATTTTCAAGCCTTGTAAAATACTCCATTGCTTCTGTCTTCTTACCCGGATCCTCCTGCCTTGCTCGTGTCTCTAGCTTTTTATTTCCAATGGAAATATATCTGTGTGCAAAAATGCATAGATAGAGATGAACAGAAATGGTAGATTTTCTTTTTACATGGAAAAAATATATAAAAGAAGTCCCAACACCTAGTGTGTCTGTAACAACAAGGGTGGGGTTATTTGAGGCTACTGTATGGCTGTTGAGGCATGTGAGTATTTTGCAGTGTGTGGGAGCTGCACGRCTCCAAATGCATTGCAGGTATTTTGCTTGCAGTGTGTTAAGGCTTTTGGGAAGCTGCTGTATTGTTATTGCCAGGGAAATGCTGACATATATTTTATGTAACACATCAGATGTGATACAGACTCGCTTTGCAGAAGCGAGTAGCATGCTACGGCCAATTGTTCGACACAGCGTTTTGCTACGTTTCCTGACATGCTTAATAAAGATATTTTCATGACTCTAGATTCGGGCTGAATGCCATTAACTGCTGGCTTTCTAAGAAAGCAGGAATGCAGCCTGCAATGCCAGGCTCCGCGGGTTTTKTTCAGCAGCCATTAGCTACGACTCCAGAACATCTAAATCCCCCAAATAATAAGCACCTGCACTGCCTGGTGGCACCAGGGCTGCTCTTTTCTGCCTGTGGTTGTTTGGAGAATTGGTTTCACCCATTGGTGGGATAAAGCAGTGCTGGGGAGGGCATTTGGGAGGGAAGGAGGGTGGAGGAGATTTGCTGTTCTGGCACACCGCAAACCTGGCAGGGATATAGGAGAAGTGTCAGCTCCGGTTAGGGTCCCCGCGACATCCATGTGCTGCCTTGGCAGAGTCCGCAGCSGTGCCTTTGGAATTGCGTCTCATCCCAAACGTGGTTTTGAGGTGTCAAGAGGAAATCATCGGCTCGTGATGTTTCCGAGCGTGGCTCTGATTAACGTACAGCTGCTAATTCCGTGCACGTCCAAGACGTGAGCGTTGGTGCTTCCCGGGAAAGAGCCRGCTCACTGAACAGCCCCGCGGAGAAGGAGGCAGACTCATCATATCCATTCCCAGACAGGAACCGCTTTTAACGTGGATAACTCCCCTCTGGCAGAATGCCTTCAGGAAAGTCAGGCCCTGCTTCTCCAGCAAAACCACATTTCTCCAATTGCTGTGTTTGATGCTTAGCATATGAAGCAAATTACTTTTTTTTTTTTTTTCTTTTTAACCAGCAAGAAATAGGGAGATATCCGTGTCTAACTTTGGCTGCCGTGTAGACTGCAGGAGAGGATGGAAGGCTCTAATTTTTGTGTGTGTCCCTATTGCTGTGGGGGCTTTTAATAACACTGGCAGTATATGGTAAGGAGGAGAGGAGGGCTGGGATCTCTGATGCTTCCATCTCCAACCCCAGGAAATGCTGTGGAGTTGTGAAGAAAACAATGRAAGGAAACACAGAGAGCTGATTTATTTTCTTATGTAGATCAGAGCAGCTCTTGAGTTCCTTAAAATAAGGACTTTGAAGCTATCATCTTCCCRGGGAAGTGAATGGCAAAGTGAGTATGTCCACATTGGAGCTCTGGAGAAGGATGCACAGCAGAGACAAGACCGAGACGTGGGACAGCSAGGTAGCTGGACAGCCTGTGTCCTTGCTGGCAGATGGTGTCCACACTGAGGAACATGTTAGGGAGGCCAGAAGAAGAGGATGTTGGGGTCAAGTGAAATGAGAAAAAGCACCCAAGTCACATTTTTCATAGTGATGTTTAGCTTTTCTTGAAACAAAGTTACAACTTTGTTTCAAGGAAAATACAGTCAAAATGTAGAAGTGCACGGCGTAGGAAAGGTGAYGTTTAGTGAGTTTTCCAGCAGAGTCAAAGCTTATTGCAGTCAGCATGTATGGAGGAAGTAGAAGTGGCCCYTACAGTAATTTTATGAAGCAGATCCATTTCAACCATGCAGATTTTTGGAGATACCAAATTGTGGCAAATTCCTCAAAAAGCACCTGGAGAGAAAAACCTCTTGCCATCCCTGTGGAGGGAACTCTGCCCTGTCTTCTACCTCCACTTAGGTACTGGAGAATGTACAAGAGGTTCACCAAGAATTAAGATGTGTAGCACGTCAAGCTTTGACCAACCCTTTGCTATTGGATCTGTTCACTTAAGAGAAATCTTCCATGTACGCCTTTGGCTCCCAKATTTGATATTTGAGGTTCAGGGCTCTGTTTGATCTTGTTACCAGCTCCCACARGCGATGTCCAAGGCACCACAATGCGCTGGGCAGCAGTAGGTGTACATGATGGTGGCCAGTGACAGGACAAGGGCTAATGTGCACAAGTTGAAACTCAGACAATTCTGTGTCCATGTGAGGAAGAACTTCTTTCCTGTGAAGGTTGATGGAGCCTGGCCCAGGCTGCCCAGAGAGGCTGTGGAGGCTCCTGCTCTGGAGATCTTGCAACCTGCCTGGCTGCCCCCTGTGCCCCGTGCTCTGGGTGTCCCTGCTGGAGCAGGGGGTGGCACTGGGKGATCTCTAGAGGTCCCTTCCAACCTTAACCATTCTGGGTTTTTGTGCYRGATCTAGACATGCTTTGTAGATCTRCGTGAGTGCCGTGGGTTGGCTTGGTTCCTGAGATCTTGTTTGGTAGTGTCGGCTTAACTCAGTAGGAGGTTATTTGAGAAGGAGATATAAGGAGCAATGAAGAGCAAACACTGAAGAGGTGTTAAGAGGAAACACCAGGCCTAGAAGCCTTAGTTCTTTTTAAAATTTTTTTCTTGGCTCTTCAACAAGCCTCATTTTGAGTAGGATAAGAGGAGACCTGCAAATGAGTGGAATAACTGTGTTCAGAGTAAGAATGTCTCTGCTCAAGCGGAGGGGACTTACTCATGCAGAGAAGGCTTGGGATTAAAGGCTATAAAAATGTGCTGCTGGCATTGGGAAGAGTTCGCCAGCAGCAAGTGATAAGGCTTTGTGCCAAACTTGTTTGTTAGTGCGATGGAATTTCATATCAAGCAGCCTTGTTCTTGCCATTGCAAGGAATATTTCTGTGAAAGTTGTTTTATCACCAGGTTTATAGGGACCTGAAGGATGGGTCACAGCCTGGGCTGTCATAACGCTGGCCCATTCTTTAGAGATGCAGGATTTGACATCATGGCGGTCCTGGTGTCAGRAGAGTCTTTGGGGGACATTGCTGCTGTGATGAGGACCCGTTCTTCTACAAGCAGCAATAATCAGGACCTCTGATAGCATCAGGTGAAAAAGCAGAGTTTTTGTTCCTTTTGAAACTCTTCCTGTGGCTTTGGCTGCATTTATATTCTTAACTACAGTGAATCCTGAACTATTTTGAATTTATTCTCCTATAAAGCACTCTTTAAATGGAAGGCATTATGATTATATAAATGGATGCATCTAAGTATTAGCAGAAAAAGAGGGCAAGGTTGGCTGTTTGGAAATCCAGCCTTTCCCGACRGTTATGCAAGTGATCGTGTCAATTATTTCCCAAGTCTAGTAGCACTGAAGTAATGAGAAGGAGATTTGATTGCTGAAGCAAATATAATTTACAGAGCATTAAGCTCGGGCTGGATTGGCATTGTAGGCTGCGTTTTTATTAGGTAACTCTGGCTTTTCCCATTTTATACATGCCTGCTCATCGCTATTCAGGCCAACTCATCACAGGTACAGTAACATCCCACCTACCAATCACTGATATGGGTAATTTCCATCCAAGTGAAGACAAAATGTCTGTCTCTGAAATCCGTAATAATTATGGCTTTAGATTTTCACACATTTGGAACTGATATATTGGAAATAGGGTAAAGACTGGAGAAATCCACTTTGTTCCAAAGGATTTGAGATCTTGAGCTACACTCGGGAAGAAAGCGGTCTGTCTGGTAGTTTATTGTCCCTGTGGACTGAAATGTTGTGGAATTTTGGTTCTTTCCCCAAGTTGTGTGCTTTTCACCGTAATAGTGAGCATAAGGCTTCTAGATGCAGGGAAGGAAGATGGTTTTTCTGTCAAAATATGCTCCACATTCYTGCATTAAGGTTTCATCTCCAGAGAACCTTTGCTGTTGTCTAGGAGTGCAGCATAGGCAAAAAGAGGCTTTGTGTGGTTTTACACCCATTTTTAATAAAGCTGWCATTGCTGCCAGATAAAGGTAGTAAAAGAGAGGCAGAAGTTGAAAGTGGAAGGCTAGTGTCRAGCCAGGAACCCAAAGTTAGGATAAAGACATTTGGGAATTTATAAAGTGCTATGAGAGGAAGAATTGCATGTTCTTCAGATTGGATTGTTCCTTCTTTAGCTGTGCTAAAAAATTGAGAGTGGCTGTTGATAGTTTATGAGCAGCATAATATAGAAGTAAAAATAATAATTGCAAAGCTCTTTATTATTATAACCTCAGAGTTTAGGTGCTTTTTTAATCAAAGAACTTACCTGGTGCAGGTTAATCCCCYCAGAAATTGCATCAGTCATGTTGAAACGTCTCCCCATATTTACTGARTCCCCCAACTCCCTTAGATGAATGGATGTTGACAGCAGCAGTAATAAAAGGAGATTATAAGCCAAAGCATTGAGAAACAGAATTAGTTTGGGATGGGGCCAGGAAAGAGATTTGCAAAAAAAGAAATAAGAACTTCTCTGAAGAAAAGGAAGGACTAGTAGAACTTTCTGATTTCTTTGCCTTGGTGTGTTTTTCAGTGTTTCATAGAAGATCCCAGCCTGTTCTTGCTAAGGAGCTGGTTGTCCAGTTTCTACTTTTAGGAATAARATGTTCATAAAATATCAGGGATAAGATGAAACGGCCTCACTGCAGGGTAGTGATGTTGTTTAACATGGTTAACGCGCTCCTAGGCTGCTAAGCCAGCACAGCAAACATCTGCAGGCTTGTAGGGAATCTGTGTCATACTTCTGTAGTTTATAGCTGTGGGTAGGAGGGAAAGTGTCGTCTTATCTCCAGGATCTAAAATATCCTAATTGTATCACATAGAATCAGCCTCTAGAATTCATTCCTGCACAGGGAAATCAAGTTGAATAACATGGCCAAGTTTTGAGGAACAATTTCATAGCTCTGTGACCACTGGCAGTTGTGTCAAGCCGGGGTTATTTAGAGCCTGCTGGGAAGGAGCCTGACTGATCACGAGTGGCYTTAGCCATCTTTTCATCTCCTCAAGAACTGTCAAGTCCATGAGTTCCTAGTGGGGCCAAAGAGGTTTTTCACTTTGAGGCATCTTGTTATGACCTCTGGTAGAGACTCAGCAGGACACTATGCATCAAGTTGCCGTCGTCAGGCAAAAAGCACTGCACGGGAAGTAGATGCAGAGTATGGCTGCAAAGGAGGAATCTAGAAACGGTGCTCAGGCGCACAGAGAAGGTGTTAGGAAAGCCTGAGTTCACCTAGACTTGATTCTTGCATGGAGATCTCGAGGKTAAATAGAAAAGCTACTCTTTAAATGTTGCCCTTTGCTATAAGGACTGGGTGATTTAGGGATAAGAAACACAGAGGCTGAGGTTCTTGGTGCCTTCACAGAATMTTTAGGATTGGAAGGGACCTCTAGAGATTATCTAGTGCAACCCCCCTGCTCCAGCATGGTGTYGTCTTTACTTCAGTCTTCGCTAGCAAAGGTCTCCCAGGCCTCTGTGATTAGAGGGCCTTAGAGGAACTGTCAGCAGTGGATGAAGATCGAGTCACGGATTACTTGCAAGTACTCAACCCRTTCAAACCCATGAGACTTCAGGGGTTGCATCCACAGATGCTGAGAGGTTAGAGGCGAGACGTCCTGAGGTCCCTTCCAGCCTGAATCTGTGAACAAATCTGTAATTCAGTGTTACATTTGTTATTGTGACAGCGAAAGCCAGAGTAACGGAGCTAAGCGAGGAGATGCTTGACAGTGCATCTGAAAGGGATGAGGCCTGAGAACAAGAAGCATGTGTTCTTGCTCAGCATAGTTGGTTTTGTTGGCAAAACTGTTAAAAAAACATATGAAAAACTAGGAAATGGGTTGAACTTTCCAGACTCTGCATTTGTATGAAAGGGAGTCAAGATTTTGTCTCCACTAGTCGCAGATTGCACTGAATCTAAACTAGGTGATGCCATCTGCTTTCACAGAGATTTTTGAAAACATGGGCCAGTCCTCCCCGGCATGGGTGAGGAAGAGAATGTGTAGAAGTCTGTGCATAAAGCGTTTTTGGATTAATGTGCTGTTTTCTGATTTGGGATCAGAGCGAGACTRAAGTGGGCTTTGGCTGGGATCCGGAAGCACCAAGTGCCAGTTGCATTCCTGCTTATCAGCGTAATGTAGAAGATGAGTTTCCAAGCGAGTAAAATATTTGGATCCTTCCCCATCCCAAATTTGACAGTGTCCTACCAGAACGTATATTGTAACGTTCTTCACTGTAAGGTCATCTCTTGGTCTGAGCCCCCTCTTGCTACAATGGCTGAATTGGCCAGTGGTGACCGTGGTGGGCAGAGACATCTCAAGTTCTTGCTTGGTCTGCAGCATCCCTTGAGAAGCAGGAGGAGYGATGCATTGGATACCAAGCAGAGCTCTGTGTGATGAACCAAGACATGGAGGTAAGGAGTAAGGTGGCACATGTGCTAGGAGAGGCCTTTGGTTTCCCCTGTGGATTAGCARATTTGTCCGATTCCACACAAAGTGACTCTGCTTAAGGTCTTCTCAGGAGTGTGCCTGAGTGGGAGAATCCTGCAGCTGCTGGTGGCCTGTAAAGGAGATTTTGCTTATGTCCGTGAGCATGCAGATACCCAAATTAAAAGGACTGTGTGGGTAGTTCGTTTACAGGACACTTTTGCACCTTGTCTTCTCATCGCCCGTATCTCACCCATGTCACAGCCCATTTACGCTGCTCTTGTAGGAGGGGTGGGCGTAATTTCATTTTCGCTTTTAACACTGCCAGAGGGCCTTCAAGTGGCACCTGAGAATCAGAGCCTCCGTTTCCTTGTGCTGTCGTTTTTGTTCCGATGGAGAAGGCACAGCTGGAAACAGCCGCCTTCAACCCAACCTTGGAGCATTTCTTCATTACATGAACTCGCAGGAGTGCCTGGGAGACCTGTTGCGAGCGGGGGAACGGAGGATAAGAAAAGCCAGGCTCATTATRTCTCTGAGAGGCTTTGTTCTTTTACTTTGCTAATTATGGTTTTGTTCTTAATTATTTAGGCTAGTTTGTTATGCGTTACTGCCGTCCTGTTGCGTTTTCTTTTCTTTTCTGCAACATTACCAATGGGGTGCTTTGGGCGGGAAGGATCCTTGCTAGGGAATGCACTGCAGAGTGCTTGGGTTTAATACTGTAGCCTTTTAACATGGACCGGGCTGATAAATGTTTCCCAACAAGGGGAGAGTCTGCTCCATTGCGCCGACTGCAGCAGTGAGTTAATGAAAAATGGATCTGGTGTGAGGTGTTGATTAGGAACGTTTTTTTCCTTCCTGTTTTCTGAAAAGCTCTTTTTAATAAATTGCTCATCTTCAGAGGCCTGTAAGAAATGCCGGGGATTGCCTTTTATCAGTCTGTAAYGCGCTTTCATCGCTGTGGAGACGTATGCGACAGTGATACGGAGTTGGTCCCTGGGGAGCGCCGAGTAGCCGGCGCTGACGGCTCTGGAGTTACGGCTGCCTTGAGTCTGAGCTCAAAGGGGGCTAAAACGGGGCTCGTGTTGCCTCGTTAGCACCACTCGCTCCCCGTCCTTATTGCCAAAGTGTCCCCCTTGCTTTTAATACACGCAATTACTGTGCCATAATGATCCGAGTAATTTAGATCAATGGTATTGGAAACAAAACCAACTCCTTTTTGAAATGCTGTGATTTATTGGTGGCTTTTGCCGCCACCTATTTCAATCTTTTAACATTCAAGTGTTTTTCTTTCTTGAATTCTAAGGAGACATTTAAATATTCCCTTGCACTTACTAAGATTCAAAACAGAAAAGGTAGCGAGGTGATAAAGCTGGAGTCCTGTACACTCGTTTTACAAACATACTGTGAGTAGTATCCAAAAGAAACCAAATATTAAGAATAGAAGGCTTAACCCTGGGGTACTCACTAAGCCTGTTTCTTAGTTTTCCCTAGAATTGGAGTTTTACCACCCTTGGCTCTGTGCATGTAGAATGCTACGCAACATGCTTGGAAAGGATGAGTGAGAAGTGATTTCTTGGTTTAATCTTCCATTTGGAAAAGAAAAAAGTAATAGTGGAGATCCTGAATTGTTCATCTGAGCCTAGCTAGGGATAGTGGTTTATCAGATTACAAATGTGCTTTCATTACCTGCAGGTATATAATACGTTGGGCTGTGAAATACACACTTGGGCAATGAGCAAATGAAGGTCACCAAACTATGGCTGGATCGCTGCCAGTGAGTGTGTTAAAATTAAATAAATCCTGCGGTCCATCTTCCAGCAAACYCTGCTCTCTGCTGTCCTTTGACTTGCATCTTCTCAGGTTTACCAACGCGGTCCTGTGTTTTTACTTTCTTTCCGTTGCTGCAGCTAAGTGAAGCCGAACAGGAGTTTGCCCACGAGGCAGGYTGGTTCCCCTTCTCCTCCCAGGGTTTTCCTTAATGGCTTTAAAAAACTGCTGACAGTTGTTTTAAGAGCTGGTGTGCAGGTTGTGCCTTTTSTAACACTGCTGCGGGAGGGAGATATTGTTCGAAACCAAAGGGATGGGAGGCTTTGGGCTCGAGGCAGGAGAAGAAGGGCTCTTTGCTGCACGAGAAGAATGCTGCTCCATCTAAAGTGCTGCTTCTGCCCCTCTGCTGAGGCACTAGAGCAGCTTTTCAACTGCTAGGCTCAAACACGAGTATTGCTGCTGTTTCTATTTCGAGTATTATTGCTCACACGGAGGAGGTTTGAAATAAGGAATGGGGTCCAAGAGTGAATTGCTTCAATAGTCACTGAGAAACAAGAACCCTGGGGAAGATTTCAGGGTTTTCCTTGAGGAAAGTTACAGGAGGACAGTCAAGGAGAGTGTTCTTTGTGCCCCAGGCTGCATCAGTGAGACTTTTTTTCTTGCCCAAAGCATTAAAGCAGGTGTGTGAGCACTGATTACTTAGGGGAGTGTGTCTCAAATACTCCCCTAATTTAGTGCGTACTGAAATAATGTGTTGTATTTCTGTAAATTCTGCATAATATTGCTTGACTCCTAATGTTTAAGCAGGTTGGAAAAGCAGTAGGCTTCTCTGTTTTACATTTACTCTGAAGGGCATGAACAGTGGCTGGCAGTTACGTGCTCCAAGCAGTGAGCAAAAATTATGTTCCAATCTAGACRACGCGGCAATTAATGGCACAAATTTATGGGAAAGGAAAAAAAAGAACAAAAGTCGTCTTGCCCAACGGTCTGAAGTCAGAGTCCTGAGACCCTTGGCCCTTTGCATCCCTCCCATGCTTTGGCAGTATAACATTCCAGCTGGCAGTGATTTTTTTTCTGTTATTATTATTTTTTCCTGTGGAATTTGAGAGTTGAAATCTCCTGTGGGTATATTAGCATACACTGAAATATGGAACAGGTATTTAGTATTGTTTCCTGAAGGATCCTAAAAAGTCTAACAAATGCTTTTGCAGATCACTACTCAAATGCAACCACTTCTGCTTTTTGCTTAGATTTGATTCAAGATGGAGCAAGTTTTGCCCRGGGAGATCAGGAAGAGCAGTATACATCCCAAAATTGCTTCTGACACAAAGGACTTAGTTATTTCCACTACCACATAAGGAGAATTGTCACTAAAAGCATCAGCAGATCCGTAAGTGTATAGAAGAGCACGCCRAGACACTACTACTACAAACACCTGCTTCAGAGGAGGGATGCTCTGTTATATCACAAATTTTCACAGATTATTAGTATCTTTTGCATAAACCCTAGAGTTAGCTGCAGCTGCATCCAGTTGCACTGTGAGGACTCGAAGATACAGTCCAGGTGGACAGACCTCTTGGAAAGCAGCAGCCAACTCAGCACCACTCCTGTTCTTTGTCACCAGCTCCATTCAGGTAGGACTTTGCTAGGCAGATTCCTCCCTCATGCTTCCTTAGCTCCAGCAGCCCTAATCCCCTAGAGCAGCAATCGCTAATCAAGCCCATAATCAGCCTCTTGCTGGTCTTTTGTTTCCCAGATTGGTGCTTTGCAGTTGCCTCTTCCTGCAAACTTTGCTTCCCACAAAAGCACATCCTTATGTAGGGTCCTGCTTCCCACCTGCTTAAGCTGCATTTTTGCTTTTCTTTGGCCTCCCCTTTTGTAATTTAAATAATCTTCAGGCCCTGCTAAAATCTGCCTTKCAGGAGGTGCTTCTGAAGGCAGAGTAAGATAAAATGTTACTCATAGTTTTGCTCTCAATGGAAGCCCTTCATGTGCAAAAGATGCTGACAGTATCTTTCACTAGGAGTGGGCAAAACACAGTTTCTGGAGGCCAGGTGTTTGCTCCTTCAGGTTCTGGGGCAATCAGTAGGRTGGCAGCGTCTTGGGAATACTGGTAATGTATACATAAACGTAACAAGCTCTGTGGAGTAAGGGCAGAATTCACCCCGCAAAGATTTGTGGGTCAGGCAAAACTAGAAGTTTGCACACATCATTTCTGTCCCCTCAGCTGACCTCTCTTTTGACAAATACCCAATTTCCAGACCATAATTTGGCAGTCCAAGTTACATTCATGGGGTAGGTTGGAGGATGTGAACAAAAYACCTGTTGGCTTTCTGATTTTGCTGAGGATTTGTCCCTGAGATGTTCAGGCCGCAGCAMAAAGATGGACCTCTAGAAGGAAAAGTTTGGTGCAACTCTGAGCACTGGAAAATAAACTTGTRTTCCAAAAGGTTCAAGAAACTTAACTTGGTGTCACCACCAGCTGCTYTTATTTGTATGGAACAAACGGTTCCCTAATTCTTAGTGTGTGTCAAATTTGGCTTATTTTGCAGGCTGTTGTAGYTGATGAAAGCTGCTGTTGAGTGATTCCAGTGTTACTCACAGCTCCCAAATGTGCAAGCACTGTCACTACAAAACGTGGAGTTATTTGAAAGGTTTCTTCTTAGAGTAATCATGTGGGAGTTAATTAACATCTAAGGATTTGGGTTCAGCTCGTTTGATTTGGGCTCATCTCKCTCAAGCCTTAGACTCGCAGGTAGCGGACCAGATCCAAATAGGGATTTATCACCTTGGACTCCAGCACTCGAATGCAGAAATACTTCTGGGATACAGCGTTTTTCAGGAGCAGTCTAGAGCTCCTGGCCCTTGCTGAGGTTTTTTTAGGGCAGATGGGCATGTTCATGTCACCATTTAAGGTATCTAGTGGCTTYGAAATTATTAATATCCCCCTGCCAGCTTAAGGAAGTGCTGCTTTGAGGCAGAAGTCTTAATTTTGGGGACAGATAGGTGAAAGTAGGCAGTGGTAAAATGCCCAAATTAATCCGAGGTCAACCTGTTAAGGCTTATTTTTTTCTAGAAGCCCCGTGTTGTAGTTACAAAGGGGTTTTTTAAAGGATGTTTACTCTATAATCCATGGAGATGAAGGGAGGAGAGTCTTTGAAGGAATTAATGAAATTCATTTGGGACTGCRCAGAAAAAACAGAGAAGATGCTAACACTGGCTGAACTCGTGAGAATGTCTGTCTTCARTTCCCAGGGCTAATGATCCTAAAGCTCACCCAGAATTTCTTTTCCACCTGCAAACCAGGCTAACCCATGAATTGAAAGGAAGTTCTCATGGAATTTCTTGCTGCTTTTGGAAGAGGGCTTTTAAAGAGTTATTACATGTGCCCACCAATAGGTTTCCTGAGGTGAAGGGCAAGAAATGCACTTTTGGATGGCCCTTCATATGCTGGCCAAGGCTCAGGAAAATTGATTTTATTTTTAAGTCGAGCTGTTCTTATTTTTAAGCATGCCAAGAAGAGGGGCTACTTGAGCACATGCTTAAGTGTTTTTCTGGCCTCTGTGATGCTCAGTAGGGCAAAAGGGGTAAATTCTGCTGCTTTAACTTAAAGACAGACTGTTATTCACTTATTTTATCCAAGAAAAGGTTTCAGTGTAACAGAGGAGCAAATATTGGGTGCTTAGAGAATTCTAGCTTGGCTGTCACAGCAGCTCTCTGCTTGGGGTGGTTGTATTGTGCAGTCATATGTCTTGACTGCAGGCAGCAATGGATCGCTTTTGCTTCAGAAAAGCAGTAAGAAATGGCAAGACTCCTCATTTTTTAGGAAAAAAGTCTACATGATGCAGTTTTGTGTGAACAAATGTGATGTTTGGGCTGGATGGACAGTTSGAGGAGCTGTAATGAGCTTGCTTACTCTACCACTCCAAATCAAACCTGGGAAGGGCAGGAGCTAGAGAAATCTCACTTGAAAAATAGCTATTTCTTGGTAATACTCCCGCAAAAGAGACTGGGATTGYATGCCTTTTAGTGAGCTGTGTACATAACAGTGTTCCTTGGCCCTTGAATATGCCCGTGACTTGTGACCTTAGCATGGTGATTAGCTGTGTCTTCGGGAAGAAGGTAAGTCTTGCGCTGTCCGGCTAGTGGAGATCTACCCAATGGCACAAATGGTCTCCTGATGAAAAGTTCTTTGTGTGGTGGTTGCGTTGCTGCAAATAGGTGGGAAAGGTTCGACTTTGCTTTTCTTMGAAACTTTGGAAATGCTGCTGCCAGAGGCACTCAGAAGGGGTAGATGTGGCAAGAGATGTCTAAGGGAGCCCCATCTGCAGAGCAGACATGTGAGGGCTCAAACTGAAGCTGTACAGTCATCTCCACTCTGGCATCAGAGCAAATCTGACAGTCCTGCTGCATTTTATTTTTCCAACACAAAAATGGAGCTGTCTCTGTACGTGTGAGAATCAGTTCATTAATATTTTCATGTGCTTTAGCTTCTAAGAGCTTTACCACTGCTAAGCATGAATTAAAAGCTTCGGGAGTTTTTCAGAATACGAACAGAAGGAGATATCCAGAGGAGCACTGAGGGGTGAACAGTCTAAATTGATCTTCTCAGGAGCAAGACTGCGTTGTGTGCGCAGCTCGGGTGTCCAGCACCACTTCTGCCTCTCATTATTTTACTCCCCTGCAAGGGTTTGTGTTGCTGCTCTCTGTGACACCCTTCACTGCTTGGCTCGGTTGAGTGGGACAGTCAGGAGCAGGAATGGTCAGTTTGGAGCACGCRTGGACGTGTTTGCAGGTGTTGCAATAGGGCCCCCCGGAAAAGATGCAGGCATTGACGCTGCAAATCCTTTGGAATGAAAATTCCTTTGGATGTTGGGGTTCCTTTATGCTCCCATACCTCAGTTTCCTCACAGGGCATATGTTTTATCCTTACTTGTTTTCCCTACGTTTGAACACTGTTTAGCACATCCTAGTCCTGCTGATGAGTCACCCTCCAGAAGACGCTGTAATATGAACAGTAACACTGAACAGTTAATATTATCCTGTGTAAATTTAATTAAGAGTTTCCAAGGGCTCTCCCATGAACTCGTGGGTTTGAGGGAAGTGTTACAGATAAATTGGCTTGTCCATTTTCCCTGACATGCTTTGTTTCTAACCCAAATTTCCCAGTAAGCTGTCTCAGACTTTTATTAGAAGTGGCAGTGCCTGGGTTTGTAATATTCGGGTTAAGTCCAGTTGCATTAATGTCTTACCTGATTTCTCATGCAGCATTTTCCTTACCTATAAGAAAGCAGTAGAATAACATCCCACTAACGTGACTGTTCACACCAGGATAGGAATGAAGAGCGTGGATTATAGTTAAAATCTTGTTTTTCAAGTTCCACACTGGGTTGGTGGATATCGTGTGCTCTTCTATTTGCTTATTTATCATGATGCTTTATTTTATTTGTATTCTATAAGCCATCAGCAGTTGAAAYGGCGCTTTCCAAACTTGCTCCAAATGCCATTGTCACTTGTTTTTCTRTGTGCTTAGATCTTTGTGAAAATCAAGGGCTTCATAGGTTATCAGAAATGGGGAGTACCTGTCACTTGGAGTTTGATGGATGTCAYACTGCCCTGCTTAGCAGTGTTGGGTCTCTCTCCGTGTCAGTCTTTTCCTGAGAAAACTGGTTTTCTTTGAACTTGACTGTCTCAGTTTTTGACGCTGCTACCCCCTCCTTCACCCTGGATTTACCTATGCCATGCATGGAAGAGAAATAATGAAGTGTAGTTTGACTTCACACTTAAAAAATATCTTTCCTCAATATTTTGGTTGACCTAGTTGACTATATCAACCCTTGGTTGACTTGCAGCTATCTGGGGTTATAAAGACTGTCAGATTTACACCCTATTTGGGGAACAGTAGGGTTTTTCCAGTCTTCCTGCGGGTCTGCTTGTTGCTTCAATGCTATCCCCTRTTGCTTCAATGCTATCTACCTGAATATAAAGGGATGGTTAGAGTTTGAGAGAGGAACAATTTGACATCTCAACACTTAAACAAATGAGTTTAGAGGCCCCAAAAATATTTGATGGGCCRGAAATTGGTCATGCTGAAGTTGTACAGGAGTGTAGAAGCACTCCGGGTTTTGGAAGGGAGCTATTAGGAAGAAGACACGAAGTAGTGTTGTCTGTGAGTGTCTGTATAATAATAGTGTTGGTCCTGAGTCTTAAGTGAAGTGTTAGAGAGCAGAGGAATAGGGCACCCTTATGGAAGGCACCATGGTAGAAAGATGTCAGAGAGGACATCGATGAAGCTGAAGGAGATGGATGGCCAAGCAGGAGCAAGAAAAGTAGTTTCCAAGTGGGAACGTAGGAGGGAACGGCACCATCCGTGGTTGGTTTTGCTGTGCAAGCAAGTTACAGCAGACCAAAAAGTCTTAAATATTTGAATTTTCCTGAGGATGTCTGAGGATAAAATGCTTGTGGAGAAAAAGAGGATGCAAGAGCATTGTGATGGGGTTTTGTAATACCTGGTATCGCCAGATTCTGAATACTCAGAAGGTCCTGATGCAAAAAGACTTTGGGATATTTACAGCCTCTRAGAGTTGGATCTGGAAGCCAGATCTAGATTCCTAGAAGCCCATCTGATTCCCTGYGTATTTTGAACATTCACACTCCTTTTTTAAGGTGATTTTGAAGCCATCACCACTTCTAAAACCAGGACAGAACCTCCTAAGACTTTTACTATGTGTCTGCATCGCTTCACCCTGCTCTGAATTGACAACTCTTACTGGTACATCCATAACCTCATGGCTTGAAGAGGGTTTGGAAACATAACAGCAGCTGAGCCTTTTTATTTACTCCTTGACTATGAGCTTTCAGGCTGCAATTTGAGTTTTGAATGCAGTATTCATCTGCAGTATTCATTAAGATGGGGAATTATTTGCATGTTATTAGCCTTATTGCATGGAAATAAAAAMCGCTTCTGGTTCTTCCCTCCCTCCGTGCATCTTTCATCACCCGTCTCTATAGTGGCTCTGAATCCTGTTTGCTGTGTGACAAACTGGGCTGATAAATCTTGTTACTCACTTGAATGGCTGGGAGACTCACTGCACATTACTGAATTTTGTGAATTATATAATAAATGCATAATTAAAGCTAAACCCTGAGCCTCCCGTGGAACCTCGCGAAACTCCGTTCATGATGAATTACAGAGGAATGTACACAGATATTAAAATTAAAGCCTGATTATTTGGTTTTGTTTTTAATCAATGTTTAATATACTACCTATAAGTTCTTGAATACCCCAGCGAAGCTATTGCAGCTTTGCCAAAAAGCTGTGAACGTGTGTGTGTGTGTGAGCAGGGTTYGCTCTTTGATTTCACTGTGCTTCATATTTTAGTACTTGATTATAGAGAGGAAAACTCTACTGAGCATAATATGATCAGAAAGGAAACCACTACTAGGGGTCCATTTTTCCCAAGACCTTGCCCACTGGATCGTCTGGGAGTACTGTGGTTTGCTGGGGGAGCGTGGCCAGAGTAGGAAATAACTTTACTGGAGCCTTGCTTCGTTGGCCGTGCTTCAAGTTGTCATTAAAACCATTCCGGAAATCTTAGCAATGTCTTTTTGCAATTTGGATTCTTATTGAAAGACAGCAGCCCAAAGTGCTCTCAGTCTCACATGTATTTGCATTTGAGATATGCTGGAAAAAACTTACRTTCTGCGCATGAAAACTAGCTCTGGAGATACTTTCCAGTGCCTTGGAAAGAGGAGTAATGTTTTAAAGGCGAAAGGTCGCTAGCTTCTRTTTAATTTTGAAAGGTTTGTGTCTCTTAACTGTGCGGCTGAATAGAAGGGATTTTAGTCCCTTAAATCCCAGATTCTAGAGAAAGCAGCTTGAGATCTCAGTGAGAGAATTAACATACGGGTTAAATTTACAATAAGTAGCAGCACTTGGAAAATTCCTATTCAGACGCTGTTAAGGAAATAATAGGATTAGCTCTTGTCGTGTCGTTGGAGATCCTTCAAAACGCAGGCGTCGCGGGGGCACTGGATACGGTCCCTGTTGCTGCTCTGGGCGTGAAATTGGGGACAATGCAAATAAAGGTGACTTTTCTTTGGGGCAGTTCCTCTGAATGTGTAAGCTGGTGCTTCTGCACACACTTGTACTATAGGTAATTCCATACGGTAAATAAGCTACTAATAATTCCTGTCTGTGCTGTTGCAGGGACCAGGTTGATCTTAATTGCAACCGTGGAACTGACAAAATAACTTTATCCAAAATCACAGATACACCCTGGCAAACGTATTTTCCTTGTCTGTAAGAGGCAGGTSATTTCTACCATGTCTTAACAGCATAACACAATTTTTTATCCTGTATTTTCATTTTTCGATTTTTACTCATTTACCATTTCTACGTATTTGTTTTAAGGTATATACATTTGTTCGTTCATTTTTTATTTCTGTTCATCCAGAATCCTGATACAAAGCATTATTTTCAGTTTCTCCTGTCTGTCATTTCATAATCATTCATGTGTATCTTTATTTTTAGCTTAAGCCAAATACATGAAGCTTTAAGGCTRCACCGGGGTTATTTTGAGATCGTCTGATTTCGCCGTAGAAGGTGCTGTAGGAAACCATCGCTCTGAAAAACTTCRGTCAAAATGGTAATGGAAAAAAACAAAAGAGGCTTCTGTCATCTTGCTCTTCTTTCATTTCTTGGTCTTCAGACCCCACTAACGCTGCTTTGCTGAACTCCACTTTCCTTTTCTGCTGGGTGCACTTTTGGGTGCTGAACATGGTGCCTTCATCAACCCCATCCAAAGCKTTTGGAGCAGAGGGAAAACCTAACACAAAAGCAAAAATCCACATTATTTAAGAACAATATTAGTTTTTGTATAGAGATAGACCAGCATTTAGCATATTTGTCTGACAATACAGGCAATCTTAGTTCTTTGAGGARAGAACTTAGGCACCTACCTAGGTTGATACTTCATTTAGCACTTGAATACGTGCCCAAGGATATAGCTGAGTACTTCTTGAAGCTGGAACTTAAGAATGAAGTGGAAAAAGAGGTGCTTTACAGATTGCTTTATTGTAGAGACTATTTGCTGTGTTTTGGCACAGGATGCTTTTGGTATGTGGCAATTTTGAGAGTTTTCATTTTGAAGTGAGAGACGGCGTACAGCCAACACTGTCTGGTTTGAGTGGTAGCTAAACTAGRCACTCATTTCCAATAGATCCAGGAACATATGTTTTAACATACTGTTTCCTGACACTCCATAATCTCTTWAAACTGAATAATCTTATGATTATGAGGGATAGCAGCATGTAATATTTGATAGCGTGTATTCAAGATTCAGGATTAACAGAAGTCCTATAAAAAGGAATTAATTTAGAAGGGCCACATTGAATACATATATGAGAAGTTTATTATGCATCTAATATAACTGTACTTATCAGCTTAACAGCTATATATTTTCCCCATCTTGGGTTCCTTGCATGAATTGCATCGTTCTACTCTTTTCTATAACCCTTCATTTCATACCCAGTGATGGGAGCTGCTGTCTTCTAACAAAAAGTGATTATCCGTGTAATAAGTATATGTGCTTTTGAGTATGTGTCCATTTAAATTAATATTTAATAGATCAAAGATATGTGTATGATATGAATGTATCTGCTTATGTCTAATTATTATTTGACATGACCTAACCTTTATATACTCTCTGTGCCTTGTGTCCAATGGAACATTTTTAATGTTTTCTGGTTTTTTTTAACTAATAATGTCATTTTACCAGCACACTTACACTATAGAGGAATGTCTCCAACTGAATTACATCTCTCCATTCATATTCTACTAGAAACTATAGTTACAGTAATTTATTTGCATCCATGGCACTTTGATCAGTCATAAGAGTTTCTTTATACTCTTTGATGTGGCCGGTTACCCTGCTGGGATTTTTTTCGGCTAACTTCACTGTTTCAGCTAACTTCTCTTGTCCAAAAGCCGAGCGTGGCCGAGCTGTCCTGGCACCAAATGCAGCCGTCCCAGATCTCTGTCCCTTTGGCTAGATACCCTGTGTTCTGATAGCTGGAGTTTGCAGGGATAAACTCAACAGGAGTCCTGCTCTAAACGTGCCCTTGCACCTCTAGCATCTCTCTTTCTGAGTCCGTGCAAGCGGAGATAACCCAGCGAGCTGGCCCTGCTTCACCACGCCAGCRCTGGCCGTGCCCTAGACATGTCACTGTGCTGATTCCAGTGCAGCAGCGTCTTTTTTTCTACATTTGTAGCTGGGAGATCTATGTAAATATTTGCTTTAATCAAAGCTATCTGCTGGCATCCCGCCTTTGCTGAAGAAGACCTCTGACTGCCACAGTAGGTGATTAATTCCTTCCTTTTTTCCTTTTCTATTCCCTTCATACAAAGCCATGCCCACAAAAGCCAGACAGACAAACAGATTGGACTTTCTCCATGGATCCCTGGCCCTGGAAAGCTTCATGCAGTGTCTCCAGCAGCGCACTATGCTTTGGGATGCTGCAGTCTTACCATGCAGCTTCGCTGCCATCAGATTAAATGGCCACAAACAGAGCAGGCTTGAAAACAGCTGCTGGTTTCAAGATGCCATTTAGAGTCATCCAGGAAACCCAGGAGCGCGAGTACAGGATGGAARGGGAAGAAAAACTACCGTATTTAGGATAAAACCCATTGAAATTAATGGAAAGACTTCTTGAGGCTTCATGACCGAATGCTGCTCTACTCTAAATGGAGGAGGTCTGAACTGCTGGCATCAYGTATGACCTTAGGGTATAGATTTCCCAGAAATGTGCTACCCACTAAATCCCAAAGAGAAGCTGCAAATCAGCTGAGGTTCCAGCCATCTCAGTCTGTCTGTCACAGCCCTGCTCATTGCTGAAAAGGCTCAGACTCTTTTCSTATTGGTGATCTGCCTTAAATTGGTGGATCAGCAAAATCCAAACCCAAGGAGAGAATTCCCCTCATTTTATACCGTCAAGAAAATACTTTCTTCCTGCATTTCAGCTGAACTTTCCTTCCTCCTGCTTCCTCCCCCATTGTAAATGGGACAATGGGGTCACAGGGTGAAAAAAATTTTTCAGTGAACTTGGAAACAGACTTTGGTCAAGAATTTCAGTATTTCAGTTTCTGTAGATTTGAAATTTTTTTTTCACGGTTTATTTTTTCCCTTGTTGTTGGTGATTAGTTAATGTTTATTTTTTATTATTTATTTACTTCTTTTCTTTTCTTTTTAGGTCTGAAAGGTTTTTTTTTTATGGATGGTGAGATGTACCAGTACTTGGAGAGGTTTTTTTTAAGTTAATGTAATTATCAGTCTGATCAGCCTAGCAGATCCAGGTGAGCTGTGCCCACACGTATGAACATGCACAACACCGTGTACCCAGTAAGTGAAACCTGTGCTTAGCAGACCAGGCTGAAACAGTGGCTCTGGTTGCAGCATTAAAAGCCTCTTTGTCAGCAAATCCTACACGTATCCTGATSAAACGTGATCCCACAAGAACCGTGACACTCTGACAGCTACAAGTTGGACAAGCCTGAGCTTTTTTTCCTGCAAAACTGCTATCCCCATCCACAATTGTTGGAAATTGTTGGAAAGCACTTGTAGGCTGCAGCCTCCTGTTTAGAGGTGCTTTCTCGGGGTGGAGATTCAGCTTGTGTTTCCATTGCTGCATGCCATTTCCTCCTGTGCCACAAGCCTAATATGACTGCTTTGTGGTATGTGGCTTCCAAAGGCATATGGATAATTTTCCTGCTGTTTTGTGCTCTTACTACATGCTTAGCACAGCTGGATATTGGTTTGGACTGCAGCCTTGCAGACAGTTGTGCCTGGCTTGCAGGCAGTTCCTTGGAGCTATCAAATGTGGCATTCCCCTACGAAAGGACATGGAACAAGAAGAACCATGTGGATCCAGCAATATTGCTGATCGAGCAATGAGGAGGGCTATGGTTTCCACAACTAAGTTGGAGATCTAGCAGCCAGCCCTGAGCTTTCAGATGCCCTGCATTTTAAGCATGTTGAGTTTGTAAAAAGCGAAGTTTTCTTTCTAATAAATCGGTATTTCAGGCTCAAAGAATGCTTTTGTGTGCTCCTTTGATGTGCCTTGTTACATGCACTAAGTGTTGGCAGCGTGGTGGGAGCGTTAGCTCGTCTCACACACCGGGCGTTGGGGTTGCAAACCAGCAAGGCGGTTAAGCATGTGGTCAGTCTGAAGCACACAAGGAAGGCAGTTAAAAAGAACAGAGTATTGGGTTGGCAAAAGCTTGTTCAGCACCGTGTTGGGTAAGAACCYGGATCCGTCTCGGGGCTATTTCAGGAAGAGACTTTTTGAGTAGAAAGTGCTAGATAGGTCCAAAAATGCACTTTACAGATAAAGCTCTGGGCTGCTAAGGGTGTTGATGCTTTACTGGTGTGCCTGGCACACCCAAGAACCCTGCCTGGTGTCTTCAGACTTTATTCACACTACTAGTTCACAGTATTCACACTACTAGTTCATTTTTCCTTAGAGAATGCAGACAGCACTGAAAGGAAAAAGCCTGCAGCTTCTTTTAAGAAGGGAGAGAGGGCAAGCAGGAAGGTAATAAAGGAAAGATAATAGCTAACCTAAATATTTTGCTGTGTGCGCTGGTGACTTTCTTTTTTTCAGGTTGTACTAAAGGATTAACTTTATTACAGTAAATTAGTATGTGTAGACACTGAGATATATGTGCATTTCAGATGATTTTTAGCTGTATGAAAGATGCACTCAACAGCAATGTATATTCTTACTTCTCAGAACAAAGTTGCCTGCACTGTTGCCCTATTTCTTCTCTGTTAGCAAGTTGCTCAGCACCTTTGCAGAACCCAAATCAGATCCGATGACATTTAATGCAGTATATTCCTCCCCCAGACCTGCTGTTAGCAGGGAAATACTGTTAAACCTGAGGAGAACCAGCGGGTTAAGGAGTGAACCTGCAGAAAAAGTACGTTGGGAAGCCCCCTCTTCCGTTTCCACATGGCTTTGACCAGACCTTCTTGTGTAGCTCTTGCTACCTTGGGAATCTCTYCTATAAAGAAGTAAGAGGTTTTTAAGGAAATTAGCAGTGCAGGATTGCAGGGCTGTCAGAACGACTTACGTTTTCTCCTTTGGAAGTGGCGTTTCTTGCAGATCATGGGGGATTTAGCGAGGTGCTGGGTGCATTCTCGCTGATGAAGGGTCCAGGCTGAATYCCACAGAACTTCTTAAACACCCAGACCTATCAGCTGGCCTAGTTTATTGAGAACGTTTAGGTTATTTTGTTTTGTTCTCATCACTGTAGTAAAATTATTTTTGTGAACCTTTGGGTATTACCTGCTTTTATAATCTTTCTATAATTAAATTTACAAATCCGCTTTTGCGCTGGTGATGTATAAAACCTTGCAAACCGGAKCCTTTGTATGTTAACCTATATTTATGTTGCTCTTATTCCTTCTGGCAGTAATTATCCTGGCTCAAGGCCTAGGATTAATCCATAAGATGCTGAACATGCTTGAATTTTCCCCTCCACACTTCTCTGTGGCAAAGTCTCTCCTCTTATGTAGAGCAGCACAGGGCATTTTTAAAACCACTTCCTATGAAGCCCATTTAACTGTTACCCCTCTTAAGCGATTCGCAGGAGGAGCCGCAGCAAAGGTTAATTGATCCTGTGCCGTGGATGCGGAAAGGAGAAGTGATTCAGCCTCCGTCATGGGGAAGGATCTACAGGCATTTCGGGCTGCAACGGGGACGTCGTCACGGCGGTAAAGGGGCTCCGTGCTCGCGCCGAGCGGGYCGCACGTCCGCCCAGCGGGGCTGTGCTGACGCACGTCGGGTTCGGAGGCAGCTCTGGCCCGTGAGTCAACTCTGCCCTTTCTCCAGCACGCGGGATAAAAATTAACCYCTGGAGCACCGCAGGGTTGAAGCTGGACATGGGACATGTGGATATGTCGSCCTATGTGGAAGCAAAGTTCCCGGGGAGCTCTGTAGAAATGGGATTTCACCCAGTTAGGAAGAACCCCGATTCTGCAGGCTTTTTGCAAGGCGTGAGCGAGGTGACCTTSTTCTCCTGTCCACATGCTGACCCAAAAAGCAGTCTCTTCCCTGGGTRTCCCATGCAGTTGGAATATAATGTCCAAGGGCTGCTCTGCCACCAACCAAAWGTGCCCTAGAGTTGACTGGAAAGACTGAGAAAGCACACGGGACGTAAGTCCCCTCGCAGTGGTTTTAACTAGTCCAGTGCATCTCTGTGCGTCTTGCATGTAAACGTGCYTYTGCAGTCTGTGATTTTAACTTTCGMAAATTCCTATAATTATTTGTTTATTTTTACTGAYYTTAMAATAAACTAGTTTCTCTTCTCACCCTGAATTATATTGCCTGAACCCTGACTTCTCTGTTGTCATGTGAAGAGGAGTATTCCTGGCATTTTCTGTAGCACATCAAAAATTTTGCTTTTATATTTTTTTATTTATTTTTCCTCCTCTGGATAGCATTGAGCAGAAGAAGGTCTGGTAAGGAAGGACATGCTGTGTTCCAGCTAAACCATGCCTTAGGACATGCTGCTGTGTCATGCAAAGGACACCTTGGAGGACCCAGCCCCACACCAACCTGGATTTTGTATTTTTACTGGATCTAAGAATAGGCTCCAACGCTTGGACCAGGTAGCGGTGACTCGAACGATCCCTCAGTTTAGTTCAGGAGTTAATGTGCCCCAGGGTTCATTCCCAGTAGGCAGTTCAGATACAAATGCCTTCTTTGGGAGACAGCAGGATGCGGCTGTGGCTGTTGGCACCACGACCAGAGACCAGATCCCAATACTGCCTCTCTTACAGTGCCCGTGTGGGCAGACTGCRTGTTGGGTCCAATGGTTCTCTCCAGATCTTTGGTCTCTTACTACTGAAGCATAATTTTTATGGTTGGACTTGGTGGTCTTGAAGGTCTTTTCCAACCATGATGATTCTCTGATTGCAGCTGGCAGGGACCTCTGGAGATTATCTSGTCCAACCCCTCTGCTCAAAGCAAGATCAGCTAGGCCAGGTTGCCAGGGCCATGTYCAGTTGGGATTTGAACATCTCTTAGGATGGAGACTCCACAATCGCTCTGGACAACCCCTTCCATTGCAGATTGCTGGAGGAGGACACATTTTTGAGCTTCCCGTGTCCTCCTGACACCACCCAGGTGGCTGTTTATGCCTGCTCTACCCATTTATATTAACAGCATTTCCTCCTCCTCTGTGGCTTAGCCAGGAAGGAGGAGATGACATAAAAGGCTCAGAGCCATTTCTGGCCTCCTAGCAGAGCATCATCATTCAGGCCCGATCCTCATGGGTGAGCTCCATTTGGAGGCTGGACCTTCAGGTGACAAAGTCGCAGTCACGGAGCCCTCGACAAGGACAAAGTGGACCTGTTCGGAGCCGTGCCTGGAGCTTCGGCCTCTTCCGGAGCCCCGGGTCAATGCGGTGTCTTTGCTCTGTGCTCTCTGCTGCTGTGCCAGGAGATGTGCCTGTTCTRTAGCAAATGTTGCCCGCTGGGAATTTTTCCTTGGAAAGTCTGAAATTATTGATTTGCAACRTGCCTCAGCTGAATCTAAGCACGGAGGAGCCACATAGCTCTGAATTCAGCTGTGCTGGCTCTTTTCCCTAGGAGGAGGCATCACAGGAATTAATTTGATTGCCTCAGAAAATTAGTGTTGATTTCAGTGAAGAATATTTTATTATAGTGTCTGCATTGGCATTCTCTTCATAGGATAATGGCTGAGAGTTTCCAGTGCTTCCTGCACTTGTGTGTGTTTAATGATTTAATCTATCCCTTCTAAACAGTAGCTTGGAAAAAAATTCAAAAGTCTGGCTGCCTAATCTTCATATTCCATCATAAAATCAAATCGCTAATCCCAGAGGTGGAGTTACAAATAGGAAGGTATATAGATGTGTGTATGTGTGARTGTGTGTATATATATACACATGTCAGTGTTGGAAAATATTAAAACTAAATGGTACACTCTAAAATAGACCCTAACTGAGGCGTTTGCTTCATTTATAGAAGTGAGCAGGACTGCTTTTGAAGAGGAAGGTGCTGTTATTTTCCTCCTTTGGCCTGGCTGTTTTCAGGAACCTGGGCTTAGGCTCCCCCTTGTACGTTTAGTGCAGTGAGAAGTTCACGGGAATGTGCTGGGAGGAAGGTGGAATCTCTGCCTGTTTTACAGCCCTTGGAAGGTGATGCTTCTTCCACGCTCTTTGGCATTTGCTTGTGCAAGTGCAGGTTTTACAGAGTGGAAACGAGCGCAGCGTTGTCCAGTGCCTGCCTTTATTCCCCCTTGCAGTAACTGCTGCTCTTTTGCAGAAGCCTCCGTAGGTCCCAGCGGCCTGAGGAGCGGTGGGAGCTCCAGCGTGATTTGTAGAAACTACTYGGCACGAGCCAGGCAGGGGACAAATCCCTTTTGCTTTTCCATTTTAAACATGAAATGAAGTTCCCCTTCCTGGGCTTCCCCCTGTAAACTCCTTCCTAGAGGTGTTCAGCAGCAGCTCCGTCCTATAACCGTTCTCCTTGCCCTGAGGAGCTGACTGCACTCGATGCCCAGGAGGTGCGTGCGAGCCGGGGAAACCGATATGTAGCATCCAGCGTGGAGGTTTCCCTCGTGTTCCTTCTGCAGGATCCCTGCAGGGCTGCGGAGGAGCCGGGGAAGTTTGGCTCCACGGGAGGTATTTGCAGATGGCTTCAGATGGTGGAAACGGCCCCGCAATGTTAAGGGTGGCATTTGCTGCTCGTGACTTCTGTGCTGTGCCTGGTAAACCAGGCTGCTCTGTGTGGCACCAGGGGCACGAGCGTAATCAAATAGAGGGGTTTCAAGCACACTGATTTGGCCAATTAAAATAATAAGGCAATGCTGGAGCTARCAAGAGCAAGGCTGTGCTTTACAGGGGCCAGGGCGAGCATCCATCAGAACTGCTAGTCAAGCATGTGTCTCCTCCTGCTGATGTCCATGAGACAGGACCGAGAAGGAATGGAGGGACAGATAGCTGGGAAGGGCTAAGCACTACTTAAGGGTTAGCACATGTTTTGTGTGAGACCCAGGCTGTGATTTATGGCATCGTGGAGCAATGGGGAATCGTGTCTGCAGTTCACAGCAGTGTGTTTCTGGATCACGGAGTACCAGAAGGCTTCTTCCCTSCCTTAGAGGAAAGCAGGGTGGTCAGAAACACGAGCAGAGCACTCCAGATGACCTATCACTATCATCTAGTAACTCGGGGATCGCTCTGTGGGCAGCAGAAAGGCTCCTTCATGGCTTTGTATTTACCAGAGCAACCGAGAGGAGGTTGTTCAAACAGCAGGTGTTTGAACTGTGCTCTTGACATAATTGTTTTCTCCATCTGTAGTMTAAATATCAGCCTCTTCTCCAAGCCGAGTGACCCTCATGACTGGTGTCGTGCTTTTAAAGTGTGGTTCTTCCCACAGTATGACCCTGGGTGAGATGCCCCGCACCTGTAGACMCTGAGATAAAGGGTGAATCTGATGTGTGAAACAGGGGCACCCAGGGCAGAGCAGGTAGGAACAGGCTGCTGAGATCAAGGCTGTTTCTCTATGGGTTCTGCTGGAACACATGTTCTTCCTTAAGTCATATGTGGCTCTCAATGTCTATGAGATATAAGATGCATTAAAGCTGGTAGCTTCCACTAGTGAGCAAAATTTGACTGTTCAAGCAATATCCTTAAGAACATTTTCACTTAACCATCTTTGTGTTGGTTCCTTGGAGCCTGGGAAGGGCTGGTGGCTCCAGCTATGGYGGTTTATGGTGCCACTGTCCCACCTCTGCAGYCTGTCCCTTTGCTCAAGGCAACTCCTTCATCTTCCTGGTTTCGATGGCCAGGAGAGATGGGTCTGGGAACACCAGATGCACGGTTGTTTGTTAGCTTGCAAGTCTGTGGCAGAATGGTGCACTTGGGGGGATGGTGTTTTGCTTTCTAATAAATTCAGGCTGGAACTGTGCTTCAAATCGGGGGTCTCTGGGAATGCTGCTCCCCTTTGGGGTAGTATGAAACTGCATTTGTGTTTTGTGGAGCCACAAGACAGACCTCATGTCTTTAAGGTTGCTGTCGATTGAGCCACAGGGCAGGTACTTTGGGGATGGATTGTGAAATGGCTCTGTGGAAAGAGCTGGAATTGCTCTTTTTCACTGCTCTATCAGCAATGGGCTGTATCCCCCCTTGAAGTTCAACTTCAAGCTTTAGTCCTGCCGGTCAAACACATTTAAAAACACCTTCATTTTGGACTAAAGAGATTCTTGGTGCAAACAAACGCTTCAGAACTAGACACTCAAGTTTATAGTAAAACTTGCACTTCCGGAAGACAGTCTGTGCAGCCAAGCCTGCTCTTAACCAATCCTTAGCAGCCTGGTGTAGTTGATACGAGAGATAAATACTATTTGTGGCAGCAAAAATGAGCACAGAGCAGGGTTGGGGGTTCTCCCTATGAAAGGTCAGTTACCTAATTTTGGTGCTGTGAAAGGAAGAGGTGGAAGAGCCCTGCTCCTGTTACAGGTCTGGGTGAGATGTTTGTGTAACCCGTTCTGCACCATGAGGTTCAGTCTCTTACTGAAGAGAGAAGATGTCTCATCTGATCTCTGTAAATTGTTCATCCTCTCTGCACTACAAATGAGTTGTTTGGCAAACTGCGAGTGTTTGCTGCAAATCTTGTCTGGGAGAAATAACCCCAGGCACCAGCACAGATTAGAGGCTGACCTGCTGGGAAGCAGCTCCACAAACAGGGATCTGGGAGTCCTGGGTGACACCAAGTTCCCCACGAGGCAGCAATGGGGCCTCGTGGCCAAGAAGGCCAATGGGCTCCTGGTTGCATCAGGAGGAGTGTTGGCAGCAGGACGAGGGAGGGGATCCTGCCCCTCTGCTCAGCTCTGGGGAGGCCAAACCTGGAGTGTTGGGGGCAGCTCTGGGCTCCCCAGGACAGGAGGGACATGGAGCTGCTAGAGAGGGGCCAGCGCAGAGCAACGAGGATGATGAAGGGGCTGGAGCATCTCCCGTGTGAGGAGAGACTGAGCGAGCGGGGCCTGTTGAGCCTGGAGAAGAGCAGCGTGAGAGGGGACCTGGTCCATATGTCTAAGTAGCTGAGGGGAGAGTGTAGGGAGGATGGGTCCAAACTCTTCTGGGTGGTGGCCAGTGGCAGGACAAGGGGTACTGGGTGCAAGTTGAAGCGCAGGCAGCTCCATGTGCATGGGAGGAAGAACTTCCTTGGTGTGAGGGTGCCGGAGCCCTGGCCCAGGCTGCCCAGAGAGGCTGKGGAGGCTCCTGCTCTGGAGATCTCCCAACCCGCCTGGTGCCCCCTGTGCCCCGTGCTCTGGGTGTCCCTGCTGGAGCAGGGGTTTGGAGTAGATGGTCTCTAGAGGTCCCTTCCAACCTCAACTGTTCTGGGATTCTGTGATGGTTAAGTGACCCTTTTCTCAAATGGAGTTTTGAAACTTTTGGCATGCTAGCAGTCTATCCTGTTAGTCCATTACCACCCAGATAAGGTATTAATGTAAGGAAAAATGCAAACCTGGGGAGAAATTCCCAGAACAGGGCAACAACTTTCCGTTTGTTCTGCAGAATTCATTCTCATGGGTGAACGGGAAGATTTCTCTTTCCTGTAAAGCAGGTGGGCTCTGCTCTGCAGAATATGTTGATGCTCTCCAGACCTCTGGCCCCTTTTGATGTTTCTGTGAGTTTTTCTGACTGCAGAAAGCCACCAACATTGTGATGCAGCCTGACAAAGAAGTAGTTACCAGCTTTGTGGTCCCTCTTTGGCCATGGCGATGGGATTGCATCTCTGTTTAGCATTCGTACATCCCAAACATGCCACAGTCTGTTTGGATTGTAGCTGCACGCAAGAGCAACTGGACATGTTGAGCAGCTTAGGAAGCCTCTTACTGATGTATATTGTGATGCACACCTCAGCCTGGAGACTTCCCAGAGACCAGGCATTCCTCAGCACGTGCAGTTCTTCAATAAAGCAATGAATAAAGTGGAGCTTTCCAAGTATTCCTAGCACAGAGTACTCTGCGCTTCTCACACCTAATTAATAGAGTCCCAGCCAGAATGACAGAGGAGAGAATTTCCCAGCATCATTTTKTGCGGCTGCTTTGATTTGGAGTCCCGCCGCTCTGATCAAGCAGATGAAGATGTGAGAGTACATAGGATTTGGAACCGATGAAGAAACCAACGTGGCCTGTCCCTGCCAAGAGAAGGGACCTGRCAGTCCTTCCGATGGTGCATCCAAACCAACAGCGTTGCCTGTGATAAATCTCCACTGCTTTGTGTCCACAAAAGAGCAAGGCGAGAGCCAGGCCAGGATGCTCCAGTGCTCAAGAGCAGGATGGTGGGAGCCCTGAAGTGCTGCTCAGTTTGGGAATGTTTCACCGATTGCTTTGATAGGTGTTGGATCATGATATGACCTGGCGGTCTCCATCTAAACTTGCATAGTAAGGGACCATATTTTAAGAGCTTACAGCTGAATCGGAGAAGATTGGCAGACAAAATTTGGACAAGAAGGTTGGCAGACTTCGGGCTTTTACAGCAGCCAAGTTTATATACATTTTTGTCTTCTGGAATGAGAGTGTGACATGGAGTTTTTCATCAGTGTTGCCCAAGAAAACCCGTGCGTTATCCTAGTGTGATTTAGAGCATTGATGCAAACACGCYTAGATCCTTATACATGGAGCCTGATCTAAAGCAGCTCTTCCAGGGATGTCTCACAGCCAGAACCAGTCTCAGAGGACGCTCAGGTGTCAGTGATCTTCTGGGTGGATTTCAGTCCCTAAGGTCTCCTTCAGTCCTAGTATTTTCCACTTAGGAGGCCTCTGGGAAGACTATCACTAGCTAATGCAATTTGACATTCGTTGTTGAACAAAACCCCTTGGGAGTTCAGTAGTGACTCATTTCCACCTTTATGGTGTCCATATGTTGTTTTTTTTTTTTTTAATGCAGAATGAATTTCTATGTTCAGATGTGTATTCTCATCGCTTTCTTATGCTAAAATGGTCATTTTCAGTGAAAAAGACACTCTCGTGGGCAAAGAACCCCTGACTGTCCTCACTGCCACCATCTGATGCGCTTGCCTTGCTGCAAAGCCAAGCAGTGCTGTGGGTGTTTCTGCTTTGTGCCGACGCTCAGCATCAAGCCTTGCTCATCCAGGTGTGTTAGAGCTTCTGCACTCGGTTCCTCCCAGGGGATTCAGGTCCTGCACCTCTGGGTTGTGATGCTCAGCGTGGTGCGCTGCAAAATGAGACCAAGGACGGAGCGAGCAGCTGAGCAGGAGCACAAATCATGTCCCTTGTGCGAGTGTGGACAGGGTGGTGAGGAAGAACGGTTTTGTTGGGTGCTCCACGTGTAGGCTGCAAATAGCAATCCCAGGCTGCGGGTGTCCCATGTGCTGCTTTTGGGGAACCTGGGCTTGGCTGAGCGAAACGGAGCACCTCAAGGGCTCGGGGTCAGAAATGCAACAAGGAAACCACGAGGTTAGGTTTGTTACGCCAGAATCAAGATCAAAACCCCCAGCAGCCTCAGTGAGAGCTCTGATTGGGACTCTGTTTTTCGAGAAACTCTGAATTCAAAAGAAACTGTGAGTACAGAGACAGGTGAAYGACAGCACACCCTCCATTTCTGTTCATCACCAGAGATTGTTCTTGTTCAATGGACTGTTCTGCATTTTTTTAAATATTATTTTTCCATTCAATAGTGTTACTCAGGAAGCCTGGGTACAGCAAGCGATGCTGTACAYCCGAGTGCAAATAGCCAGGCCATGCATTGCATTCTTTAGGGCTGGACTTYCCTGGGCTTTCCTGCTGGTGGGAATATCTTTGTTTCCATTTTGATGGGAAAAATCAGGGTTAGATAGTGGATAAAATACTTCACTGGGRCCAGGGACATCATCTACCCTATTCTTTTTCTGTCTCTGGCGTCCTAGTTTTGAGGSGATCTCATGGTCTCTTTCAGTCATGGATGGCTTCGCTGGAGATGTTCACATTTGGGTAGATGAATCCTACCCAGCAACTACTACCCTTGCTTGTAGGGCAGATCTTTCTGGTTTGTGACTTTATTGTAGAAKCCTCTTGGTTTGGGCTCATGGGCTACATCTCCTGAGAAAAGTGACTTGCGGAGAGCTGTTCATCCCCTCTTTAGGAAGACATCCCAGGCTGGGTCCAACCACCAGCCCTGCTGATCTCTATTCTACTTCCAAAACTTGTTCCAGACAGGAAATAATGACACTGTCAGACTCCGGCCTGAGATCATTCCCAATCTTACATAGCATTTGAGAGTGGATTTCCAGAAACACTTGAGGTGCTGAGTGTATACAGACCTTATACATAATGCCTTGAAAAAGAGGGAGGTCTCTACAAGAACCTACAAGAACTTTAGGAAGTCTTGAGGGTGGGTCTACAAGTGATTAGCTCATGGGCTTAATTGAAGAGAAAACTCTAATAAAGACATTGTGTTTTCTAGCTATTAAGAGCAATGGGGGTGCAGTCACAAATGGAGAACTGCATCGTGCATTTTAAGACCCTATACAAGAATTTCTGCAAGGAGGATAATAATGGCACAAACTCAGTGAAATRCAAGGAGATACTCTTAAGGCACATGAACTCCCGCCGATAGCAGAGAAGGAGGAAAGAAAAAGAAGGAGGGAAAAAACAGCTGGATTGGAGCAGAACTAAATCCTGGAAATGCTCCAGGCCTTGAAAAKCGGTAGGCTTCTGGTTCTTGATGGATCCCTCATGGAGCTTAACAAAGAGCAGAATATAAAGATATGTTAATACCTTTTCTTTGGGAGYTGTTTGCCTCTGTTGTGGACTACARGACTTTATCCTCAAGCCTAAAAATAGGGATAATTGCTGCAATCCTAAACTAAGGGAACATGCCAACCGACTGCACAGATTACAGCCCCTTGTCCTCAACTCATGGAGGTCGTGGGGTGATATGCCAGGAAAATACGGTGTTTCTTGAATAGGGCCCCCAAAATATCAAGTGCAATGAAACAGCAGCAGGTGGTGTGAGCAAGGGGCCCTCCTTGATTTAAAAACRAAGCCAGTACTAGCAGTATGCTCCTTTGCAGGAGGTATGTGACTCTGAGGCACAACCCCATGTTGGTCTAGGAAAGTCCATCTCCACCAGTATCCAGGACCTCGTGGTGACCGTTGTTCCCTGATAAGAGCCTTTGGGGTGGTGTTGAATCCAGTGCCAGGACTCCAGATTTCTATTTATTTCTATTTATTCCTCCTTATGTAGCATCTGTATTCAGTGCTCCGTATCTTTCAATGGCCTTGCACGTACAGAGGAGAGCCCTGCTAATTACTCGGCCTGGAGGTGTCTGTGTCTGTTAAAAGAGGCTCCTTCTAGTATTCTTGTTTACTTTTTTTTCCCTCCCAAGTGCTTTTTTTCAGCTACATTTCGCTGATGGGGGAAATCCAAGATTGAGCAAAACTCTCTTCTGAAGGGTTTTTCTTAGAGAGGAAAAACAGAACCTCTGCGCTCTGGAAGGCAGAGTTGTGCTGACGCATTTGATTTCCTGATTTAAAAYGAGCTAATCTCGTCCTTTCTTCTTTATTTATTTTTTTTTATTTCTCTTTCTCTTTTTGAAGAGTGATCAGATAACGTTAAAAAYATACCTGGCTGGGAATGTATCTCTAATTAATTGCATTGCAGCAAACGAGACCATTTCAATAAATCCTCTATACRAGTTTTAGACCTTAATCAAGTGGTAACCTGTTTGACAGTGCGTTGCAGTGAGCTATGTAATTTCACCCCTGTTGGAACAGGCTTATTCCATAGAAATGATTAATGAATTAAGAGTTGTAGGTCATTCTGTTATTACATTTGCCGTCATGTGTGTTTCTCTTCCAAATTCATGTCTTCCTGGAATGTGGAAGCCCAAGACATGGTCATCTGAGAGTCTTCCTCTCCTGGATAACTTTTTCCTGCCTCCCAAGCCTATCTATCTGAAATTTCCAGGTAATATTAGTGGGAATTTGCTGAAGAAGGGAATGAGTGCATTGGAAAATGATGAAATATTGTGGGGCTGCTGTAGGGGAGTCATCATGAATTCGTGGCCAGGAGCATCCCCCAGTCACACAAACATGAATGGGAAATGTTTATGGGAAAAGCATTAATGGGAAACTGGGTGAGTTGTGTATTTAGGTGTTTAAGCCTTACTTCTACACCAGCAGCACCCAGGGTCTCCCAAMAGCACAGCATGGAGCCACACTTAACCCAGAGATGGAGTTCCCAAGCCGATTTTGACCCGATCCAGTTGTGTCACAGAGGTGTGGTGGCATCAACTTCGCTGTCACCTCCGGTGGTAGCCACAATCTGTGGGTATGATGTTGTGCTGAAGCCTGATGTGGCTCAGMCTTCAGTGCAGTGATGGTTCCTGGAGACTCTTGAGATCAAAACTTGAATAATCTCCAGCTTTCCCTAGTGACCTTAGTGGGAAGCCGTGCAGAATTCCGCAAGGAGTTTTTGGAGATAAGGCACTCAAAAGAGCCCCGAGTTCTCCCTTCTGTGATAACTCAGTGGACTGTCCATCCTCACCAGAGTAGTTTGAGGAAGACATTGTGTGAATTAGCGTTGACTGTGACATCGTTTCGTTGCAGTAGAATCTCCAAGGACTTTAGTCTCTGCCTGTGCCCGTGAGTCTCCTGCAGTCTCTTCCTTCCATTTGATATGTTGCCTTACTCTGGCCGCCGTAGCAGGAATGGGAGAGGCATAGCTGCAAAAAATGGGCCAAACCAACCCAAAATAGCCAAAGTAAGAAATTAAAAGAAGTGGAGAAAAGGTAAAAATCACCAAGTCCCAGTTTTTTGGGAGGATTGGGCAGGAGGGAGGTGTTTACTTTTCATTGGTTATTCTTTGTCCAGATGTGGGAGAATTTCTCCATGAAAGAATGGAGAATTGATCCTTTTACCCTCRGGTTTTGCCCTTGCCTATCCAAAAGGGTTATTCCAGCTGTCCCTGGAGGCATTTCAGTTTGGACATACTGCTTTTCTGTGATTGTTGGGTAAGATCAGAGATTCCAGGTGCCTTCCCGACTCGCTCTCCATCCTSCTACGCGCCCGGGAGGTTGGATTTTGGTTACTTCGGTTGCTTCGGTCGTTCCTTGCTGCCCTGGTGCTGGCAGCCCCTTCCATCCCCTACCTCAGCCTGTTGCCTGCATGAGGAGGAGGATGCTGCTTTGCAGCTTCCCGGGAGCTCCGTGCATCCCGGGCGCCACGGGGTCTCCACACGGCTCTTCCAAGTCATGGGAGAAACGTGGCCAGCATCAGCTCTTACCGCYGGCCCCTTTCTGCAGCAGCAGGCTCCGATAGTCCCCGGCGCCTTCCAACGTGCCGCGCATCAAAGAGGAGCGGCGCGGAGGAATTCCCCCTTCGCCGCCGCCTCCCYCCCTCCCCTCGCCTTTAAATTTTCGGAGCTCGCGAGCGGATTGAGCCTGACACAGATTTGTAGCCGTCTCCATGGCTACGGAGCCGGGCCGGTTGTATGTGGAGCGTGTTCATTGTGAAGTTTCTAATTTCAGCGAGGTCGCTCGATGGTTTTTCTGCCTTTTTTTTTTTTCCCCTTCAGTTCCAAGATACCCTGGAGAGGAATCGGAGCGGCTGGTGCCCCTTCCTCCCCCTTCTCCACTGAGCTCCCTCCCTCTTTGCTTCCTTACCCTCCGTGGAGCGATCGCTGTGGGAACCTTCCCATTTTCCAAGGCTCTTCTCGGCGCTTTGCCCCTTCTGCCTGCTCCTGTAGATCTTCAGCCTTCCCACCTCAGCAATTCCCACTGCTCCCTATATTTCCTCGGTGCYGTCTGAGATCTCATCTGCCTCCCGCTCCTTCTCCTGGCCTTGCAAGGAGACCTCTCTCAGCACAGCCCATTCCCCTGTCTTGAGGGGCATCTTGAGCCGTGGAAAGACCAGWTGCTAAAATGCAGTGGGTTTTGGGGGGCACATGGATGTGCAGAGCTTGAAGGACATCTCTTTTGCACCAGCGCTGGTGAATCCTGGCCAAAGGGAAAGGATGGAGCGTTATCCACACCTTGTGTAGTGCAGGAGTGACACTTGGGCACCAGTGTTACAGCAACTCTGGTGGCACTGGCCTTAAAGACCTGCATGTGGATGTGGGATTTAAAAAAATGTTTGAAATGAGGTGGTATTTGATGCTCTAAAACTAGGACCAACCTTGCCACCCCTGTTCTTCCAGTGTTTTCTAGATAGTGAATGGTTTGATATCAAAGGACCATACGGGGCATTTCCACTCATCGAGGAGATACTATGGGATCTCCCGTGGCCTTTTCACCAAGCATGTAGAAATGAAATAGCCAAATATCCCAAACAGCTGCAGAAATAACGAGGCAAACRTGAASGTAGACAGTGAAATGGACAGAACAKGACCATATGACTCCTGTCTCCATGACTTGGGAGCAGGGAGATGGGATGCAGGAAGAAGGTGCTGATTGAGAGCCATCAACTCCCAGCTTTGAATCCTGGTCCATCGCTTTCCATTTTGGGTTCTAGGAGAGTCACTTCATCCTTTCTTTCATCTTTCTTTCATGCTTTGGTACTCCGTGGACTTGGCTTGCTCCTTGCTTCATTGATGCTTTGATACGCATCTCTGTTTGAAGATACTTTGAAAGCCTGAAGAACACCAGACGTTATTTTTTTTTTGCCATTCAACCGAGGAAAATAAACGGGATGTTTTTGCAGCAAGTATTGCCTCTGCTGGCATCGCTGGCATCCTTTTGCTTTGCCCTTCCCCATGGAAAGCAGGAAGGATTGTACGTTTGAACTCCAATGTGCTGGGCTGCCTTTAAATGCCCTCCGTCATCTGGTCAGTTAGYAGCCCTGCTGCAAACCCCATGTGTGTGCTAATTGAATTAAGTGCCTTCCTGTAAAGCATTGGACTCTTTAAGGTCACGCSCAATGAAACACACAGCCATAATTGAGCTGTTCATTTGTTCATGTGCATGATGGAAGAAGGGCTTGTGTGATTGATGTACCTACTGATGCGCTCCTTGAACAAGGATTCGTGTGGCATTTCAGGTCYGCATGGTTTGTTTGGGAAGCTCTTYGTGTTTCCTRCACACTGAAATYGGTTGCTGTGTCYTGACCTAYTCCTTTTCCTTGTATCTTTAWCARAAATGGATCTTATTCYCCTTCCTTGGACATATGCTTGAAAACCACATGTGGTTTTTGTTTTTCTCATTAGTGACATTARGAGACGAGTCAGTCCCACTTCTGGAGCCCCACATCAGTTCCTTGCCTTGGTGCTATAGGGAGGGATGGATTTTGTGGTTAAGGGAACGAGACCAAGCTGAACTGATCTGCTCTGTTTTACCCAAGGAAGCAATTTATCCTTCTGTTTTCAGCATATTGCCATTTTCATTTGCTTCTTTGCCTTTTGAAACAGATAGCAAATAGTTCCTTGGGATTTTCTTAGTGGAGAGAAAGGAGCAGTTCACAGGAGGAGAGATTAAATCCATTCAGGAGAGGGAGCAAGAAAACCCCTAGCTGGAGTGTGCCGTTCTTGTCGGAGGTTTGYGCAGATGAAGGAGCTTGGATGAATTAACACAGGCATTTCGAGCTCCTTGTGAATCCTTCTGCTTCTGGAGAACAAGCATCATGTTGCTGAATGAGGTTAGTGGGATTGCAGAAGAGGGAGCATGTCAGGGTGCATCCTTAGGAGTCCTCCCCAAGCTCACACAAGAATGGGCTCCTCATGAGAAGTGCTGGAAGGCTCTAGGCACTCGCGGGAGAGCCAGGCAGCTACTGCGTTGGTTTAGCAGAGGAGGAGGATTCCTGAACGATTGCTCAGTCACTGCAAAAAGAGAAAAAAAAAGAAAACAGAAACACTGCAGGGACTGGCCGTTAAGTTTTATCAGAAGCAGGGGCATCGTCTCTGGGTCCAAAGGCTCCACTGTGCTCCTCCATCCCTTTTSCTTCTGCTCTTCTCGACCCCAGAGCCGACTCTGCTTCTCCTCCTACATGTTGTCCCCCTCCTTCACGGTGTCACCTCCTGAGCCTGCTCAGCCCCGTCATTGCTAATCATCAGTTTAGCCACTGTTCAGGTCAGCAGCAGTTGGGAGGGGATCTCTTCTCCAAAATAACTACTGATAGGATAAGAAGAAATGGCCTCAGGTTGTGCCAAGGGAGGTTGAGGTTAGATATTAGGGAAAAATTCCATAGGGAAAGAGTGGTGAAGCACTGGGACAGGCTGTCCAGGAAAGTGGTGGGGTCACCGTCCCTGGCTGCATCCAAGAATCACAGAATGGTTGAGGTTGGAAGGCACCTCTAGAGCTCATCTAGGCCAACCCAAAATGCGTAGGTGAGGCGCTTAGGGACGTGGTTTAGCAGGCATGGTGGTGATGGGTTTGTGGTTCGACTCCATGACCCTGAAGGTCTTTTCCAACCATAATGAGTCTATGATTCTGTGGGTCTACGCTTGCCTCCTTCGGCATGGCTTCTCAGGGCAGGAGGCAGAAGTGGTCACCTTCTCACATCCTTGTYGCTGAAGTGGTCAGGCTCATCGCAGTGTGCATATAGAGAGCTAGATCCTTAGGGTTGGCAGCACTAACCCCACTAGCCTCAAGCACTGCTTCCATCCAAGACTAGGACACGTTACTCAGAACTTCAGGGAGATGTCCATCTTGGTGGAGACTCCCAGGCCTGAGCCCCTTGGACAGGGACAGCTACTTTGGACCTCTCCTRCAATCTGGTTTGGTGCTGGTGCCTCCTTACGATATTCCCATCTTCATTCCATACCACCTTCAATGGGGGAGATCCAGGTTCAATGCTTTCCTCCTAAACATTAATTGAACAAGAGGGAGGGCAAGAACGAGCAGGACTTTCCCAAGCTGTCGGCTCTTAACTTTTTAAAAGACCAAAGATCAAGTGGAGCTCACATCATTCTGCTTTGAGCTGACTGAAAGAACACGCTTCCTCAGAACTAGTTAACCTGCAGTTTTCTTCATCTTTCCCAGGGAATCTCATGAAGAAAATAAATACAAGGAATGTGGGTCTTTAAATGCCTGAAACCCACAGCATGAACGTGTGCTTGGCTCTTCTCTGATGACAGTGACCCAGGTTTCATGCCACGGAAATTCTAGCGCGGGCTAATCGGGATGCAGGTWGAAGCGTGGAGGAGAAATAGAAGGGCCACGGCTGTATACCATGAAGCGTGGGGAGGAAATCAGACCAGCAGGAACAAGCATTAGCAATAAAGCCACGGTAGCAATCAGCCTTTTAACGCCGCTCRTCGGCCACCTGCTCCCCTGCCTTCTCCCCACTCCCTTATGATGCAGCGACAGTGACAAAACGTTAATCAGGGGTTTGAAATTAATGTGATGCTTTGGTGKTTTTTTGTCATAATTAGGGTTTGATGTAGAGTATGTTTAGAATGTTGGGATACATCTTGAGGTGGTTTTGGGATAGGTTGAGAGCGTGTAGGGGAATCTGAGAGGGCTTTCAAGACAAGATCCTTCCCTTGTCCCAGGGGTTGGATGTGAAGCCTTTAGGGTGGTGAGAGGCTCTTTTAAGTCTTTCTGTTGTTGYGTTTCTGCCTAGAAATGGCAGATCAGAGGGGAGGAGTGGAGATCACTGTGCTCTCATCTCCAAAGCAGCTCAGAGTCAAGACTGGTTAAAACGTGACTTTTCTCCAGCTGAAAGCAAGAGATTTTGTCCATTTGTTGCCAGAATTTACCCTATTTCTACTACCAGTAAGTTACAAAAAGGTCATTTTTAAGGACAAATCCAGGTGCCAGTCTGTTATTACTCTGAAGTGAAAAATAATAAAATCAAATAATGCCAGACTTTGCAATAGTCTCTTCTGTACAGAGAGATCTGGAGGCTTTGCTGTCTCCCTAGRAAAGAAATTACAGTCTGGGAGTTAACTTTTGTGCATTACTAGTCTCTCAAAGTTGATTTTGGCTTTGTTGCTGAATATCTTCTCAGATTTTTTTTTGTTTGCTTGCTGACATTTTAATCAAAATATTTTATTCAATGTCTGTAGTACTTAAAAAATAATTGGGGGGGAGGATCAACCTCCTCAGTTATTCATCAAGTATCTTGTTTTCCCACAAAGATCTTTCCTTTGAAGATATATTTTGTCTGAGAAGGTTCATTYTCTCCAGGAGCTAAGAACAAATATTCCTGAAACTCCCTCAAAATGAAGAGCAGGATGCACCAGTCCTATGACATGGTGGAGGCAGCAGAACAGTCATCTTTGTGGAGGAGTTCCTGGAAAAAGGAGACTTCTCTCATGGGTTGTTCTCACTCTTCTTGCTGTTTGCCCTGGTATTAAAAGTATCATCACATCCACCACRATGCCCTGAAGGAAGCTTTGTGTTACAAGCTATAAATGACCACGACGAGCTGACTGAAGCAGCCGATCCTTTATAATGGCAAAAACCTGATTTTGGTAAATGAAGTTGTTTCCACCRGCCTCACAAACCTTACATTAGGCTCCAGAACTGCCTTAAGTGTTGGAATGATGTAGATATAGAAAGTAAAGCTGGTTGGCCCTGAGCAGCAGTGATGAAGCAGAGTGGAACTGGGCGTACGGAGCCCATGGACACACACTTGGGAACTCATTTTGTAATTTCTGTCACAATCCAGASGCTGCTCGATTAGGAATGGCAGAAGATGGAAAAAAATCCAAGTGTTACCTGGTCACAAGGTGGAAAATGTAGCAYAGAAGTGGAAAAAGCAGGGGGGATTTTCCTGTATATCAGAAGGATTGCTCGCAGAGACAGGCYCAATCCCATCGTGCAAGATGTTGGGAAGATCTTGCTGGAACATTTTGACTAGTTCTGGTCCTTGTTTTTTATAAAAGGTGCATCCAGGCTGGAGTAGAGCAGGTTTTGTTGAACAGAAGCAGAAATGGATAATCTGTCTGATGGCTGGAGCTGGACTTGCTTAGTTGTGGCAAATGAAGGTGGAGGGAGGTTTTAATGACTCCCTCTGATAATGTTGCAGCTAAATGCTTGGAAGGAGGAAGGGGGGAAACACTTCTAAGTTCATAGYTGATATTGGGAGAAGAAAAAGGAGTCTAAACCAGCCAGGGATATATGATAGCTACTRGTTAGAAGAACTTGCACAGTGCCTTGCTGTTAATGGTGTAGGAAACCAGATGTTTTTTAAGATGGTCTTTGATACATTATCAAGAGGATGATGTGAGGCTGTTCCTGTAATAGCTGAGCACAAAACAGTGTGAGATGGAATGACTACATCATGCTAAACTCATCAGCTGGAGAGGATCCTGGAAGTGGGCAAGGTACCAGCTGGAAACACCCTGTGTTTTCCCATGGAACTGGAACATCAGGAAAGAGACCGTTCTGGTGGGAGTCTGGAGGCCAAGGCCACTCTTTGCTCAGGGAGCCAGCGTTACGAGAAGACCTGAGGTTGGGTGAGCTGAAGGATTGGACRCTGAGATCCTCTAGGCCCTACCAGGATGCTGAAGCCCCTACATTTTCCCTGCTCTCAATCCTTGTTGGAAACGGGCCAAAGAAGGGAGAAATCAGCCTCCCATGCGAGCCCTGCCATCCCAGCCCGCAAATGCTACCGCCATCACAGGACAGCTATCACCTCCAAGCAGCTGAGAGAGAGGAGGGACTAATGAMCCTCCTTTGTTAGCAGCCCACTAGTAAAAATATTATAGCACCCCTGAGAGATTTGCACAGTGAATCGCAGCTGGAGCGGTGGCCACCCTAGCACACGAGGAAACTTGCACGGCGAGAGCAGAGCCGGTCCCAGGCGCCAGCTCGATGCTCCCCGGCACACGCGCACCCCCCGCCACGTTACTGCCTTCAGGAGGTCCCTCTTGAAATGACTCTTGGCGCCCTTGCAGGRTGGTTGCTGCCCTGAGGGGATGCTGCAGCCTAGATGGATGAGAAATGGGAGAAAGGATAAGCAACTACCTTGGTTTTAGAGGTGGCACTTGGGACGGAGGGACTGATGCCTGCTGAGATGCCTGCAAGCTCACCGTTGTCCTTTGGGCTCCTTCCCCAAGCAGTTCTGGTGACCCCTGCTCCTCCAGATCCTAGTGGGATGTGCTGGGTGTGCTGGGAGGTGCTCGACCAACCAACACATTTACCTTTTACCTGTGTTTAATAAGGACATTTTTCTTAGCCTCTTGCCTGCCTTATCCACTGTCTTCGACAGAAACGCGCAGACCCCTCTCACATTATTAACCAGAAACATTTCCAAAATATTTCCAGCAATCTAAGAGAGCATGTCGACCTCAGACTAGCTGGACCAGCCTCTGGTAGGGTGATCATTGCCTTCAGAAAGAAMGCCTTACATGGTTGCTTGGCAGAAAGGACCCTATTTAGGGACAGCACCTGAGGCTGAAGACAGGTCAAACTGAGATCTGCTGCTTTTCCTGGGTGCACTGCCGAAGTCCAGAGTTATTCAGCAGGGATCCAAGCTTTTATTCAACTGTCCAATTRGAGGACTATCTCCAGGGCTTATATTTCACAGTTCCTGTGAAATGGCTTAGGAACCATACTGTTTTAAATGACATTTAAATTAATTTCAAAATTAATAAAGGCCTTAGGAAAGGAAGGACTGCAGTATCTATTTACAAGAAGAGTTCAGATCCAGGAGCCACAACGTATGACCCGAAGGCCTGAACAGAGGGAGTGACTATTAGCAGTGAGTGGTGGGTCTGCCTAGGAGGGAGTGTGAAGGAAAGGATTAGGTGGGCTCGTAGGAAACAACCTCCCTCTATCCCCTAGTTTAYAGGCCCCTGTCTGTCACAACCCAGGCACTAACAGCTGGGTAAGAGGAAAGCCCAGTCAGATAGCTTGACTGGGGCTGTTTCTTCACAGCACTTAGAYCTCTGACAGTTTATATTGCTATTATTTTATTATTATTTTATTTGTTATTTTATTATTGCTCTTCTGTTGCACTCTATGCTTTAGAAGTACCTGATAGTGAGTCCTCATTTTCCTGCTCAGCACTGGACTTCCTAGATGGAGAAACTTCTCACTCTCTTTTCCTACATCCAGTACTGCAAGGTTGGTTGATAGCGATTCCCTGCCAAAAACTTTGGGTGTAAAATACCCRTCATCTTGCAGAGAGCGTGGGCTGTTTGTCTGCTCCTCACCTCCTCGTGGCTGATSCGGTTAGCAGTTTGGGTCGTAACGTTTCTCCATCGTGCACTGGAGCCTCTCTGATGTTGTGGCTCATATTGAAGCAGAAGCGACTGTGCAATCGCGCGGTTGTAGCGTGGGTGTTGTCGGACTTGGTGGCGCGAGGGTTGCACATGCTCCCAGCCATCACAAACATGTGCTGACAGTGAGAGGGTCCTGGAAGCTGAGGTTTGGCTGGGAGGGGATGCTCACAGGTGTCTGTGCRAATCCAGCGCTTTCCAACCTGAGCATCAGAGCAGGCACGCGTCTTGCCAGGCCGCTAAATGCACTAAGTGCTAATTTTGTGTTTGTTCTCCTGCTTCGTGCCCTTAAAATAGCATCCCTCCTCTGGCTATCCTTGGGAGCTCTTCAAGGAGGTTAAAAATACAAACATGAAAGCTGTAATAATAAWAAATATCCCCTCAGGATTGGTGTGAAGCCTTTCAAATGTGTTGCGGAGCGGGGCGGAAGACCACAGAACTGCAGCTGTAATGTGCACACAGTTGAAGCTCTCATTCCAGATCCATGGAGGCTGTGAGTAATAAGTTGTGTGATGAAGCATGCAGGGTATCGCTTTATTTATTAGGAGCAATTCAGCTTCTTGCTTCCAAGAACATCTGGGTACACACGTGCACAGGGTTAGGCAGCAAACTCAGAGCAGGTAAGAGGAGTATTTTCTTTGGAGTCACCTTATGCAKTGTGGACATACTGTGACTGTCCATAGTGCTCACCAAACCATGGCTACAGTACTTGTTCAAATACGACTCCATGAGTATTCTAAGAGGCTAGCTAGCAGTAACCCAAATTGGAAACAGTCTAGGGGTTAATACAAGCCAGAGACCAGGTAGGTAGTTTGGATGGACCTCCGTGCTCCTGAGGAAGAGGTTAGTTGCAGCAAGTCCTCATGACTAGGGAATGGTGCCTCTACTGGTTTATATACTACAATACACAGAGTCAACAGGATGAAGATTGGGTCTTGTTGGAGTGAGCAAATTGTTTGGGTGGTGTAATTAATGTGATTGGTTATCGAGGTGGGAATTGGAGGTGGAAGCTAGTATACCCAGAAACATGGAAGTGGTTTCCTTTGGAGTTGTCCAGCTGTGATTTCTTGCTGTGGTGTTTGTACCCAAGTTCATTCCCTCTGGAGTTGACCATGAACCATTGAACCTTCTCGGAGTAGTAGAACAAACCCAGRTAACAGGCACTTCTCTCACTTTCTTTACCCACCTCATGGGGAACTGCATCATGCCAAGCCTTTCCACTCACCCTGCTAGGCAGCCGTATCTCTTGACGACCGTACTCCTGCATCCTTTCAACTCCTACCAGCACCTCTCCAGGCTTTCCTTGGATGCCCTCAGCTCGGTGATCACACTGGTTGTCCCACTAATAACCTCTGTATGGATCTCTCTTCTGGGTCTTATTCACATCCTTGCCTTCTGCTGTCTTTAGGCTCATGGTGCTCCCTTGGCAGCAGGTTGATAAGGAACGTCACAACAAGGAGGTCCTCCACTGGCTCTCAGACCTCTATTCATAGCCGTACAGAAGGTCCCAACCACGCAAATTTAATTATGGTTCCTAGGGCCATCCTCCATTAGCTCAGCTAACGCACAGCCATGTCTCCAATATTCATTTGTATTTTAGACCTCTCATCAGGATCAGGGCCTCCACAGGGTAAGTCCTCAACCCATGCAGTGCAGGAGGCAGTACCTTCCATGGTCCTTTGAGAGGAGAAGGGAAAGGAGGAAAGTGGAGGCACAGACGGGCGGAAGATCCTCAAAGGAATTTTCTGAAACATCTCTGTGTGTGTCTACGTGTGCTTGTGCATTTTGTACACCTAGGTGTATATACACATGTATATATATAAAAACCTGCGACCATCTCTGCAGTCAACTGGTTTAGGGGTTTTTAAGGCAGAMGTAGCCACTTCAACTGTCCCCAGTCAAGCCAAAGAGCGGCTGGATCAGAAGGACACCCAGTCTTCATTTGAATTTGGTAGGGGATGAAACATGTACTATCTCCCTGGTTCAGTGGTTCCAGTGACTATTTCCTCTCACTGCAGAAAATAYAGAATAGAATCATAGAATGCTTAAGGTTGGAAGGGACCTCTAGAGGTCATCTAGTCCAACCCCCCTGCACACGCAGGGTCCCCTAGAGCATGTGGCACAGGGTGGTGTCCAGGCGGGTTTGGAAGATCYCCAGAGAAGGAGACTCCACCACCTCTCTGGGCAGCCTGTTCCAGKGCTCTGTCACCCATATACATGCATTTCCACTCTGGATGCATCAAGTCTTCAGTTYCTGGACAGTGGGGCCGTTGTTCTGCCTTGCTTGCAGGCTTGACCACAGCAGGGTTTTGCCTCGGAGGCTGGCAGGGTTTCTGCATCATCTGGGTGCACTTGTGAATAGGAGCAGTCAAAAGGCCATTTCTGTAGTCAATATATCAGGCTTAGGCAGGCTATTTTTCCCAAAAAAATTTTTTTTTTTTTTTTACCTTTCCAGAACTTCAACTGTGTAGAGATGTTCCTATTGTCAAAACTGCTAGGAGGAAAAAAATCTATTCTTCCTCCTAGCTTGCTACTCACAATTCACAAAATCATACAGTGTTATAGAGAGCAGTAAGTAGCTGGATGGTAGAGGCTAAGTCTCAAACATATTTTTAGMCAGTTTTGGCAAAAGGAGAAGGAGGAACGTTGCTTGGCTTAGATGCAAAGCCACATTTTGGATCTCTCGCTGCTCCTAGGTCTTTTGTTCCTGTGGGATAATTGGGGTTTGCCATGGAGAGGCATGCGTTGGAATGGGGTTAGCTGGGAGCAGGGATGTCCCCTGCCCATGGAGGTGACCATCGTGTGGGATCCAGGGACACGGAGTCTAGCTGCTCTTGCTGGGAGGGTGGTGGGAGATGCATCCAGCCAGGGAGGATGTGTCTGTGCGAGCAAATAAAACACCGCCAGAGTGCAGGTGTTGGGAAACGGTTACCATAATGTTGAATTTTTAGRTACCACTGTGTGTTGGGGTGCATGGATGCAGCCAGGCAGCCCTGGGCAATAGGGGCTTGCAGGTTTGGTTGGCCTTGTAGGTGCTCATTGCTGAATGTTCACTGGGGCAATTCCCCCTTCATTTTTAGTGACAGACAAAGGGCACGACGCCCAATCCTGGCCGGGGATCACCCATACCACTAAATTGTTACCACGGTCCCAAAGACAGTTTTGGCCCAGATCAGTGCTCCTTCTCCCAGACRGTATTTGGGCATGCGTAAGGATTTTGCATGGACGCTTTCCAGGAGGCACAAGGCCAGCCTGCTTGGGAGGAGAGGCGAGCCTAGCCATATGGATGTGAGCTGTGCCATGCTGCTTGCCCTCAGAGAACTGGCCACGACCCATTTCGTTTCCTAGTATGGATGTGGGCTGYGTGTCCCCCAGGTGCTGGATTCGTGCGCTGTGTTGTCAGACTCTGCAAGCTGAGCTGCCGTTTGCCAGGTGTCTGCAAGTTTTCAGCACTGTTAATGAGAAACTRAACCCTGCTGGCTGCCCCCGGAAAAACTCCCGAATCCAGGGTTTGCTGCTGCTCTAGGGCATCTGCATTCAGACCAGAGCTGCCCAGGGGAAACTGGAGCGTGRGAATCCTTTGACTTACCAGGATCACTAAGGTCGCATGGACAGGGATTGGATCCACACACCCTGGATGCACTGCCAGAGGTCCGCTTTGGAGATGGGCGGCCGTTCTGGGTGAGGTGAATGGAAGTAAAGCTGATGTCAGGAACCGGGTTGGTGCATAAATAATATTGCTGCTCGGAGAGGGAATCATCTGATCCCTCCGGSTCCTGTCACGCAGGAACACTCGTGATCCCTCAGGGTGCATGAGCATCTGCATCTTGTTATGTACCCTGTTGCCCTCCCATGGTGAGTAGGTTAAGCTGGGTAAATCCTTGCAGCAGTAGGAGTAGGAGTGCTAAAAATGTATACAGCTCAAAAAAGGGACTGRACACACAGAAAAAAAACTCCATAGGGAACATCTGGTGTGGAGATTGTTGGAGATAGGGAGTGTTCTGGAGAACTGTATTTTCTTGTCCTATTCATACGCTGTCCTTGGGAATGTATTGTGGAGGAGACAGATGATGGACTCGTCTGACCCAGTGCAGCTGTTTCTAAACTCTTAATGTAATTAGATCCAGCTTGAGCAATTCAGAACAGTTTGGATTTGTGATCTGATTTTGAACGTGTTTAAATTGTGTGAGAAGCATGATGGCTTGTATACATGGCACATAGCTTTGGGAGAAGGGTTCATGCCCCAAGGTCCTGACAATACTCTGGATGCAGTACCGTGGCTGTTGTGTGACTTCATAGCCGAGGTGGAAGCTCCATCTAACTCCTTAGGTAACCAGGCCTGACTGAGAACATGCCCACATCAATGCAGTCTTCCCTATGCAGCTTCTCTTCARTGTAGCTGCTGGGAAGCAGCTCCGTGGAGAGGGATCTGGGAGTCCTGGGTGACTCCAAGTTCCCCATAGGGCAGCAATGGGTCCTCGTGGCCAAGRAGGCCAATGGGCTCCWGGCTGCATCAGGAGGAGCGTTGGCAGCAGGATGAGGGAGGGGATCCTGCCCCTCTGCTCAGCTCTGGGGAGGCCAAACCTGGAGTGTTGGGGGCAGCTCTGGGCTCCCCAGGACAGGAGGGACGTGGAGCTGCTAGAGAGGGGCCAGCACAGAGCAAGGAGGATGATGAAGGGGCTGGAGCATCTCCCGTGTGAGGAGAGACTGAGCGAGCGGGGCCTGTTGAGCCTGGAGAAGAGCAGMCYGAGAGGGGACCTGGTCCATGTGTCTAAGTAGCCGAGGGGAGAGTGTAGGGAGGAGGGGGCCAAACTCTTCTGGGTGGTGGCCAGTGCCAGGACAAGGGGTACCGGGTGCAAGTTGAAGCSCAGGCAGCTCCATGTGCATGGGAGGAAGAACTTCCTTGGTGTGAGGGTGCCGGAGCCCTGGCCCAGGCTGCCCAGAGAGGCTGKGGAGGCTCCTGCTCTGGAGATCTTSCAACCCGCCTGGTGCCCCCTGTGCCCCGTGCTCTGGGTGTCCCTGCTGGAGCAGGGGGTGGCACTGGGGGATCTCTAGAGGTCCCTTCCAACCTCAACCATTCTGGGATTCTGTGTGTTTCCCTGTAGATCGCCTGGTTTATATCGTGTGCTGCAGGAGTGCCCCAGCCGACTGCTGACTATGGGAGCTCCTGAGCRTCTGGTGTTTTTCAGGAACATGGATAATGCTCACTTGATCTTTTACAAATCGCTGTGTCACCCTAATTCCTCCTCCATAATCCCACTCTGCTGGGTGGAAGAAGTCAGATACCTCCAGGCTGTCCCACCCAAACCGTGGTCTCAGAGAGAGGTAGGATGAAGCCTCTCTGAAGCAGCAAACACCAAGTGAAATGAGTCCCCTGCCCAACRCTGCCCCTGATGATTTCTTCCTGTGGGGAAGGAGGTAGGATGTACAGCACAGAGCTTCATTTTAGCATATATGCAATATATATASTAGGTATATATATACAGCTTCAGTTTGGGAGGACAAAGATCAAAACTGTCCRTTTACATCAAAAGATCTTGTACCCTCTACAAGCCTTCATTATTACCAGGATCCTATCYCGGACCTCTCAGATCCCATCTCTTGCCCAGGTGATCTTTGCTGTCTCTGTGGGTAGCTCTGTCATACCAGAGGACAGGAATAATTGACACAGGGATGTTTCCTTCTTTTCTCCATCAGTTCACGAGCTGGATTCCCTCTGCCCATCAAAGCAGGCCTAGCCTATTCTCTTTTTCCTCTAAACAGCTTCTAGCCAGACACTCGTTGCTTAAAGCAGTGTTTGATTTAACCAGAGGCAACTTAACACCATAGTCATCAGTCAGCTCTTGACACTATCAAGGTCTGGGAGATAAAGGAGTGAATTAAAAGGGAAAAGAATACAAAAAAGAGAGAGAAAGAGAGGGAAAAAATGTTCTATCCCCTAAGATCTGATTTCATGTTAAATGTTTTCATCTTTGGAGTGAACATTAACAACTGATCGGCTGTGTCTGCTTTTTTCGCTCCCTCATGTAACAGAGTTGTTCAAAGAGATGGGGACTATTCTCTTCTGCAGGAGATGAATAGCTGGTGGTTACCTGGATCCGAGACCACGCTATGATGAAGGCCCACCAGAGCTAATGAGGGCCTGCAGGAGGAGGCTGCYGGCCTCGCTCGCATCGCAGCTGCACGGTCAGCATTTAAAGACTTTTTGCCCTGTTGTGGCCATAACAATACATCCATAATTGCTCCAGAGGGAAGTCAGGCAGTGCAGGACACGTGCACGGAAGAGGAATTTCCTTCTGTATCAAACAGTGAAGCTGTTGTTCGTTTCTTTGGTAGTTTGATACTTGGTAGTATAGAGTACAAGTTAAGTCTTTCATGGATGTAAAAGGGCAGAAATCCAGCTATCTTCAGCTCTGACTTACAGCAGCTGAGGATGTGCTTGTCATGGATGTTAATGTCATGGATCAACCATGGTGGAAGTATCCAGATTGATACTGCAGCCTTGGGTGAAAATCTGGAGGCTCTTGGTAGTGAAAAGGGGACTGTGTTGATGCTGCTGCCTAAGAAGCAAAGTTGTCCATACCAGTCATCCACTTCCATTTGCCTGGAAAAGGCAAAGGCTCCTTTTCATGAGAAGAAATTCTAGTCATASCCTTTATTCCCACTTGTTGCCTTGTCCACCCCACAGTGACCAAGGTGGGAGTCAGGGTGACACTTCTAAGGCACTCAAGGGCCTGGAACACCTTTCCCCTGGAACCTTTTGCACGTGTGGAGGTAACATTTCCATCACAGCAAGGGCAGAGCTTCCTATTCGCAGATGCCCCACACCTGGAGCTGGCAGAGCATTGAGTCCTGAGACAGCCTTACCTGCACTGTTCCCTGGTTTTAAGTCTCTGTATTCCATAATCAAAGACTTTTTCCCTCTGKCTCACTTCACTTCTGGCTGTCTGCTCCCGTATGCCTGTGCAGCCTCCTGTCCTTGATCTCCTCTGTACTTCCCCAGTGCTCCTAAAAACAGAGGTTTAGTCCTACAGAGAGTCTGGGAGATTCAAAGTCCTGCTYTGTCACGAGTCTATGTGAAAGTGTTTTGAGGTCAAGATTTTTAATGGGAACTCCATGGCATGGAGAGCTGTTTTGAGAAAAGGATTCATCAGGCCACCAGATCCAACTGCACCAGATTCAGCRCCTGCAACTGAGAGATTATCCAACATCCCAGGCCCTGAATCTACCAGCAGTTGGACAGTTTTAATACAGCAATATTTGATTTGAGAAGGGGAGCCGGTTGCCTGTTTTGATTCCGCTTGGCCTTGTAGATAAAGTTAATCCTAAAAGGTCACAAACACATTCCTTTAGTAATAGTTCATATGAGCTWTTGAACAATAAATGTCTGAGGGGTTCTGAACATTTCAGGAAGTCAGTGAAATAAGGAAATATTAAAATAAGCATGTGCCGAGTTTTAATTCRTCACTAACTTGCTTTAAAGTACACYTCCTGCTTAAGAAAATCTGTGATTTGTCCAGTAATGGCAGCTGACCTGGGATGGACACGGCTCTTTGCAGTCCCTTCTCAGCACTAGTTTTGCTCAGGTGGGTCTCTCAATATTCCCATGTTAAGAGCAGCTTCTGGTGCTCTTCCTCCTACCACCCATTTTCACAGAGAGCCGGGCTGCTACCTAATAAACCCAACGCGTTGGCAGCCGATCGTCTGATACTTCTGAAGCAAGTGTCTGTTTCTCCTAACACAGGCAACTTGATTTGTAAACAGATACTTAAGTGGGTGTTTTTAGCGGTATAGCAGATGGTCAATACAGCTGCCTTCTCTCCCTTCTCTGCATTCCCTCTCCTCCTCTACAATTACGGTTTTCTTGCCATTTTTCTCTGCAATGTGGATTTGGTTAAAAAAAAACCACAAGAAGGAGAAAATTGCATGGTGAATTTTCAAGAAGAAGAAGAAGAAAAAAATTGGTTGGCAACATCGAACGTTACCTTGAAAGCACTGTGAAAGCTACCCACACATCTTCCCTCTTTGCCTAACTCTCCCTGCTTGAGTAACCCCAGCATCTCAACAGGACTCCTCATGTGGGTAGAGCACAAYGCAGGGACCGGTGTTCCTCGTGCACAGAAACTCGTGAGTAATGCTACAGTATGAGCCTAAGGTACTAATCTTTCTGACTGCTTGACATGGTTAGTCACCAGTACTTAGGCAGGTGCTTCCCTGATTTGTGCATCCAGGCGTGCAAGTAGCATGAGGATATGGGGAGAGGGTGTAGACCGTTCTCCAGGGGCTTGCTTGCCTTGATGCAGTAGCGAGATCAGGGTCTTTTCAGGTGTTTCGCTCCTGCTGTTGCGTTTCTGCCTTGTAAAAGACTTAAAGCTGCTATATTTTTTTCTGCAACATCCAAAATTTTGCAAAGGTGACTCTGTGTGGACGGTGGAAAGGGTTCTGCTTCCTGCTTGGAGMCTGATTTAACATCCAGCACCTCTCTTCAGAAGGGTGTTCATAGATATTTTAACCTTGCCTTAGGCTTGCTTTCAAGCTGTCATTCCTACTTTCCTTTCCCGTGCATCCCCACTGCGTGGCTAACACCTTTAGGAATCAGCACACACACCTTCTCAGACATGTCACCTCAGGTGACATCAAAGAAGGGGTCAAAGACTTGCTGATACCAAAGCCCACTCGAGTCCTTTTAAGAACAGCCGGGGTGACTGATCCTCGTCTGCAGTGGGAATGCATCATCCCCACTAGTTGCAGATCAGGGAAAGTGGGGATATTGGAGAGGAGTAGGTCATGGAAACATTATGGTGGGCTACCAGACAAGGTGTTTTGGAGATCCCCCAGCCAGCTTTAATCTTTACTCTGGTGGCACAGAGCTCAGCATGCTGTTTTGGCATAAATTCCTTGCTGATAGCCAAGTAAAATAGTTGTATGGGCTCAGGCTCGTGCCGGGGAGGTTCACCAAATGTAACAAAGTGGTGTGGGAGGGAGATGCTGGGGAGAAGACAGGAGGTCTCAGTGGGTCATCCCAGCCTCGCTGCTGGAAGTGTTTTACGCTCCCACTTTTCCTTGAGGAGAAAAATCATGCTGTCCTTTCTATCTGCACACACACACACACACACACACACACACACAAAAGGCTTTGCAGGAGTCAGGAGAGCACTTGGAGCATCTGTGAGAGGGGAAAATCCCATCTTTTTGCTCTGTTCCCACAGCTTAAGTGACGCAGGACAGCAAAGAAGGTCCCCTGACCCGACACTTTAAAGGAAACTCATGGGAAGTTTCTGGGCTCTTGACATAACGCAGTGTGTGACACACTGTGGTTCTGGTTGCACCTGAGATGGGGGAAAAGATCCCTTTGGTCAAAGCAGCACAAACCCTGCTTGAATTATCGTGTCCTCCAGTCCCTCTGCGTGTGGTTGATCTCTTGGGATAGGCTGTCAAAATACTTAGGGTTTAATATCTCCAGGGACTTCTCAAGGCAGCCTTTTTATTTCCCTGCTGGAAAAAAACACACGTTCAGCTGCAGAATTCCTCTTCCTTGAAGAATGCCTTTTTCTTTTTTTTCCCAAAAAAAAGGCTTCACTGGGAAAGACCCCTATGAACTAAGAATCTGAAGGTCCACATGCTGATGGGATAAATACCAGGTCTTCCCTCCGCCTTCCTCTTGGGCGCTGTATGTTGGAGATGTTTTTCACCTGTGATGAGAACATGGGTGCTGGATGCTCCGACAACCCGTGAACTTCCTGATGGCACCAAAATGGGTCTGAGGGGATTCACTGATAGGGCAGAGCTTACCCAGGGGCTAATACATCCCTCCCTGGCATGTGGAAGGGCTGACGRCTCCTCTTCCCTTGGGAAAGGCTGCCAGGAGATAAGGATGCGCTTCCTGAAGCCAGAGGGATGCATCACAAAGATGTGATCCATCCATCCATGCTGGGGCCTCCCGGGCGACCCAGGAGCCAATGCAGGATCCGATGGCTCMCGGCTCATTTATCTGCCTCTCTGCCCAGGTGTGAGCATGGAAACGTGGCTCTTGTCCCCCACTGCTTGCCTGCTAATCAGTACGAGGTGCAACAGGAAGAGTGTATTGATCCTCGCCTGTGATTTCTGCAGCTTCATGCCGAGAGCAAAAGCAAGAGGTTTCGGGCATCTGCATGGAGCAGGGACTGGGCTTTCACTGTGCAGAACCTTGCAGCCCCAAAGGAAATTTTCCTTGGGAAAAAGAGGGACCTTTGGTGCCTCTCTAGCACCTGTAGTTGTAGGARCCTGGGACCTGCATGACCCATGAAATACAGGTGAGTGTGGTTGGTTTTAAGCCAGTGTCACCCCAGTGTAGCCGTTGTCTCCTACTCCTGGCTTGACCATCGTTTGCTGCCCTGGTCTTTGGCAGTGAGCAAAGGTGCCAGTTTTGCCGGCACGTGCGAGGTGTGATACCAACGTACCAGATATTTACGGGTCCAGATATTTACGAGCTTCTGGCCCGGGAGGACGCTGCCTTGCTGGTTCCTGGCCGGAGCGGCGCCGCGTGGGGATGGCTCCCGTCTCCCGCCCATCCTCTGGCCTCCATCCATGGCTATCGGAGGGCCCTGTGCAATAGCCAGAGCCGCTCGTGCTTCTGTTCCCTGGCCCCGAGCCCAGCCGCTTTCCCTCCCCGGCCCTCCTTTCCGTGAATGAAGCGGAGGGATTTGGCCGGGTGCCCGAAGCCTCCGGGCTTTTATCAATGGAATCAACAGTTTGTCAGATCCGCGGTGATGAGTCACGGCGAGATCCCGTTACCGTTTGCTGATCCCTCGTCAGCACCAGGCCGCCAAGGGAGAGGAGCCGTGAGGCGGCTCTCCCTTGGAAACCAGCGTGTCCCGTTCTTCCTCCCACAAAACGATTTGTTTCCTTAACTGCGTTTCAGTGCAGAGAGACTCTGATAATGATTTCATGTTAAAGCATGTAGAGAAACGCTTTASAAGAAAAATGGGAAATGCAGGTTTCTTTTGAACCCCTAGAAGTCGAAAGAACATTGACATTTCCTAACGGCCGTAATAACAGTAAAGTTGATGTTGCCTTGATTGTCTATTACTTTCATTTTCCATCATCTCTTCTGGACGGTATAATGAAACTTAAAGTGTATTTATGCACAGTGTCGAAAATATGGTTATACAGATTGTAATGGGAGGGAAGTGTGGAGGGAAGGATCATGTTTTTATTGCCCTGGCTGACAGAGATCTCTTCATAAAATGGTTTTGCTGTAGGAAAGTCAAAACCCAGAGATGCTGCTGCTTTGGTTCGCAGCAGAATTTCTGCAACRAAAATTCTGTGGCCTGAAGGTCACRGAGCATTTGCAGTTGGGATGCTCATCTGGACCAGAGGGGCAATAAACACATCAGGGACTTGAGCCGCTGCCACCACATCTGGGGCGTGTGTCTCACCCATCAGGTTCCTTCCGAGGTAGCTGAATCACTCTCATTTTTATGAGACTATCCGAGGAGGTCACTTCTCTTGAGCAGATCTCCACGTTGTCTCAGGCACATTTGCATAGGACCATATAAAAAAAATAAAAAACATATTCACTGTTTCTAACCATCCTGCAAACCATCAGCCCACGCGCCTGTCCTAACCCGCACTGAGGACTACGGCCGGGGTGGTGCAGGATGCTCGGACTCTTCCCTACCCTCTTGCATGCGTGGCTCCCTCCCAGTATCCTGCAAGCTCTTGGAGCCAACGCAGCCCGGAGCCGTGGCAGCTGCATGTCAGGGGCAGCAGTTCCATTTGCACCTCCTGCTCCCYGAGCATCTGCTGCCCTTCCCCTGTATGCAGCGGGGTTGCTTGCTCCTCTCTGAGCCCTTTCAGCTCCGAGGCAAAACCAGGATCCTCCCTCCCTCTTAGCCCTGTTCCTTCCCACTCCTGGTTTCCCCTGGTGTCTACTTAGACCCATTAAGGTTTTAATTTGGCTCTTGTTTACAATCCTAATTTACTCTTGCTCCATTCTTATTTCTTCTGCTTGAGACTTGGTGTCCGCTTGGCTGATGATTCGGGCCAGCGGAAGGAGGGGAAAGGGTCCCACCGGGTTTTAGGGTTGATGGCTTTGGGATTTTGGGGTTTTTTTTGGAGTGTTTCCCAAAAGATGTCCCGAGAGGATCACTGTAGTCAGGGCATCATCTGTTACCTTTGGGGCTGGCACTGTGCTGCTGCTGCTGAAATCTGATGGATGGCGCGTGAAGCTTCCCCTGGGATGGGATCCTAATAGTCCCTCTGGCTGCTTCTCTTGCTGTACATCCATGGCAGGAGCTTGGTTAAAGCTTCCAGGAGCAGTGTGTTGGGGGTTGCTGTCGTCAAACAACCCCTTCTGCTTGGAGGTTCCTTTTTGCTGGGGTCCAACGGGCTGAGCAGAATTCGTCCTGACTCCCATCACTGCGTGTCCCCTTCAGCTCCRTGGAGGCAGCATCAGCATCTTCCTTGGAGGTGGGAAGAGCGCAGAGGTGCTCCATGTCCTGCAGGGATGCAGGAGACCCTACGTAATTTCCCTACCTCCAGTTCAGCTGCCACTCTTGAAAACCAAGTCTCCCACCATCGCCCTGTATCTAAACTGGTAGGGCAGCCAAAGATGCTGGTGCCAAAGGAAATGGGGCAAAGAAAAGTCACAGCAAAAATCAGGATCCAAAGGGTCCGAGTGTCATCCTCAGCCACAAGATCTTCTTCCCTGTGACAATCTGTCTCAGCGTCTAGTGGGGAGATCTGTTGCTCTTGGATCCTCTGCCTTTCAGGCTTGTTTTCTCTCTRACAGCTCCAGGCCTCGCCCAGGCATTTACCCAGAAGAAATATGGCTTTTAATTACTCTTTTTTTATGACTTCCGTTTCATAATTGCACTCAGGGCTCTCTGCTGCTCTGCTTTCATTTGCATCCTGAGAAATCGCTTTCCTGAGCGTGATCCRCTAAGTGGGAGAAGGGAAAAGCTCTTTCACAACGCAAGCCCGCATGGGATGTGGTCGTTGGCAGGGATGAGAGGTGGGAGYGACCTCCCCCTCGCGCTTGCTCTGCCTGTGCAGGACACCCCAGAGGAGAACCTTTGCACCCAAGGGGCAGCAGTTCAGCTCCTTCACCTTGCAATTTGCAATGAATTATTTACTGGGAGAGAAAGATACTCACCCTGGCTATGTCTAGTAGATGAACCAAGCCTCATTCTCTGAACCTSAGCACAGCTGATATCCATGATACTGATCACTCTGATTTCCTGCTGTTGTCTCCTACCCAGGAGGGAGGTGGCCGGATCCGTACTGCTTCTTGGTGATGATTTCTGACTTAACCTGCCTCCCAATCTAGAGTGAGCTAGTTAGTGGTAGCAGTTAAATAACGTGAGTGATGACAGGAGTTAGCCTAGCCCTGCTGAACCTGCAGGTCTGCACAATATCGCCATGGTTTTCATGCTTTAATGAGTGATGAGGAGCTCAGATGCTGCAGCAGGGAAGCGTCTTTGACACCAGTCCTGCTAGCAACCTATGGAGAATCGCTGTGCAGGTCCATAGGAGCAGAGCTGAGGTGCTTGTTGGGTCGTGCTGAGAACCTTGCTGCTGCCTACAGGTCAACCCGGCCTCTGCGTGGGAGGTGCTGCTGCATGGGGGCTCCCCATGGGGCATGGGCAAGAGAGCCTGGACCTCTCTGCTCCCAGARTGCCGCCCAGCAAAGTGGTGTTGGTCTCCTCTTCCCTTCCTGGGAGCTCCAGGTGGTACCATTTAGCACCTCTGGAGATGAGCCTGGGTATTTCCGCTGTTTCTTCCAGACTTGTGGCCTCCAACCTGCCTTTAAATATATGTGTAGATGTGTATATGTTTATATATATATATATACACATAAGCATAATATATATTTATATAATATAGATGTTTATATATATACACACATAAGCATAATATATATCTTTTTATATAAAATATATTTATTATATTTATATTTTATATATATTAAAAAAAATCCAGAAACTCACTGTTGGATCCATATTTTCCCCATGAACCACAGAACGTCATCCTGTTTTTTGGTTTTATTTTCCTCTTTGGCCTTCCGGTTTATTCCAAGGGGATAACCAAAGTCCTCCAGATTGCTCTCAGGCCTTACCCACCGCACAGAGGTTTTCACAGGAGCCTCCATACACCCGGGACCACTAATTGGATTTACRCATCGGAATGGCAGTGCTGAGATTTGATTCCTGCAGCCCCTCCCCGTGCCCCGTTGCGGCTCAGTGTTCCTGTCATTATCTTTTGTTAGACGGCCGCTATGAGGACGTGGGGATTGCTCGCTGTCCGCTCTCCACAAAGGAGGATCTGCGAATCATTTAGCTGGAAAGCCTTCGGACAAAGCCGACATTTATTCCTCGATATTAAGACGTGGAAGCCAGCTATTCTTTTCAATAGGGCCAGGTCAAAGGCTTCTTAGAACTGAATGGCTGGAGGCAGGATGTGGGATGAAGAGCACTCTCAGAGCGGATTAGGTTGTTTCTTTTGTTTTGTTTTGTTTTTTCAGAGCTGCTAAGCTTTCAAGTGTGGTAGGTTGTAGGAGACGGGAGATTTGGGTAGCTGCTATTGCAGACAGCATGGACAGAGGTGTCACAGTTAGAAGGAAATGGTGTGGGATAAATGTCATCATTGACATGCTGCAGATCTTGGGTGTGGGTAAGGCTGGGGTCTCTCTCATGCTTAGCAGAAGAACATTTCCATTCATCCCACCTGCAAGAGGTGTCCGGGACACATGGGATGAACCACCTCTAGAGGTGCCACTGACTGCAGAAGGCATCTTGGGGGTTGACCAGATGCCCCACTGAAATTCCTGGGATATCTCATATGAGGTGRGATGAATATGGACCACAGCAACATGGTCGCTGTGTAGAGGGTGGACACAACCTGCATGTCACAGTGTCTGGGGTCACAGTTTACACTTATGGTCGAGAAAGTGCAGTGCCTCTCCCTGCTGCTGAGACCACTGCCATCCTTGAGCAGCACGGCCAGGCTGTTTCAGTGCCCCAGCCCCAGTGAAAACAGAAGTGGTGTCTTTAGGTGAACTGAGGACYGGGAAAACTGCTAGACGTGGAGGAGGACGAGCGAGAGCTTCAGGAAGGCAATAAAGATTTTTTTTTTCAGTTAAATGTGTGTATTTACGTCTGAGCACATCACTCCAGACACCCTCTTGACATCTAGACCTTAGTCTTCTTGTGTTCCTATAGGCATCCAGTGTTATGTAGGATGTGACACAGAAGACGCTCCTCCTTTTTACTTGATACTCCATAAAGAGACAGGTCCCATGGCATATCTGCCGGTCACAAGTAGAGTCTTTGGATACTCTAAATCATATGTAGACGCCTAGGTATTTCTTCTCACAGAATCACAGAATAGCTGGGTTTGCCAGGGACTTCTGGAGATCATCTGGTCCAGTCATCAGGGTCAGCTGGAGCGTGTTGCCTAGGATCATGTCCAGATGACTTTTGGGTGTCTCCAAAGATGGAGACTCTACAACCTCACTGAGCAACCTGTGCCAGTGTTCAACCAACCTCAGCAGTAAATAAGAGTTTTCTAATATTCAAGTGGAATTTCCTGGATTTCGATTTGTGCTCATTGCCTCATGTCCTGTCACTAGGTACCACTGAGAAGAGAGTAGTTCCATCTTCTTTACACCCTCTCATCACTCCCATGAGCAGCCACATAATAAGATCCAGCCTCAAGGCTTCCCATCTCCACATTGAATAGCTCCAACTAAACGTCTGCTTGTGTGAGAGATGCTCCCATCATTTCATCATCTCCATGGCCCTTTGCTGGACTCACTCCAGTAAATTCGTACCTTTCTTGTTTTGGGGAGCCCAAAATAGCCCCCAGCATCCTAGATGAGGTCTCAGTAGTGCTGAGTATCGGGTAAAGATCATCTCGCTTGACCTGCTTGCAACACCCTTCCTAAGGCAGTCCAGGATGTTGTTGGCTTTCTTTGCCACAAGAGCACATTTGTGGKTCCTGGCCAACGTGTTGCCCATCAAGACCTCATGGTCCTTCTCTGCCAAGCTGCTCTGCAGCTGGCCAGCTCCCATCTGTGCTGGTGCCTGGCATTATTCCTCCTGCAGGACTCTGCACTTCCCTCTCATGAACTTCACGAGGTTCCTCTCTGTCCATCTCTCCAGCCTGTCCGTGTTCCTCTGTATAGCAGCACTACCCTCTGGCGTATCAGCCGCTCCTCCTGGTTTTGTATCATCTACAAACTTGCTGAGGGTGCGCCCTGTCCATCATCCAGGTCATTAATGAAGAGGTTAAACAGTCCTGGCCCCAGGATCGATCCCTGGGGTGCACTGTTGGTAACTGGCCTCCAGCTGGACTTCATGCCACCGACCACAGCCCTCGGAGCCTGTCGTTCAGCCAGTGTTCAATCCGCTGAGGCAARGTCATATATAATTGATACCAGCTATTCCTGATATGTTCCTTATAATGAAATTTTAATACTAGGGACAACTTTGTGAGTGAGAGTGTGTGTGCATAATACATATCTGTGTCTCGATGCTGTTGAGTTGTTCCTTMTGGGGAGCAGGAGAACCAGATTTTTCTCAATGTCAATGAAGTCAGCCCTGTATTTTGCTAGTAACTGTATTCCCATCCAGGTTGAGGCGCCAGATCTTGAAAACTCTTTCCTTGGAAAGAGAGGGATTGGATATGGTCTCGTCTCTATCTTCCCTGCCTCTTTTTCTCTGCATGCCTAGTTGTGTAATATTTGTGAGGATGTCAGTTTTTGGATATTTCTGGTCTTCTGTCATGTATGGTTAAAGCAATGGGATAAMAACCTGTGAGAATGTCAGTTTGCCACGACTGTGAGCAGCGAAATTGTTTTTCTGTKTGCTATAAATCAGTTAAATACCCTTAACAGGTCATTTTTGCAACTCCCAAAGAACACAGTGTGGGGCTTGCTCCCCACRTTGGATTTTCAGGTATCTAATTCGGTGGTGAAGGTTTGAACTCATGGATCTTTCTCTGGAAGAACACCAGAGTCACCTTGTGTCTCCTGAGTCCCAGACTCATCTCCCACAGGTGGCCCTGATATGATCTGGATCCTATGGACGTGGTTTAGCAGGCATGGTGTTGAAGGGCTTATGGTTGGACTCCATGATCTTGAAGGTCTTTTCTAACCACGATGATTCTGTTTCTACCTATATGGCTAAGTAAAGCAGAGCCACGGGCTTTTCTTTGGTCCCAAGCCCAAATGAGACTTCCCATCTAAGTTTGCTCTGGATGGCACCTGGATTGGGTACTCTCAAGGTCTCTCCAAAGGGACATTTTGGGTCGGTGCTTTTTGTGTCAAGACTGTCCCAAGGGCTGTGCTGGCAATTGAAATCATAGGTAGAGGCATATGCTCTGTTGGTGGCAAACACCAAGCAGTGCCCGTAGAGGTGACTTTCTGTCCTTGAGGACTTTTTGGCCAAAGTCGCCGGCATATGAATTTGTCCCTGGAACAGAGAACAAGCAACCGAAAGGGCATTACATGAGTCACCATCTTAATCCRTTTGCTGATGGAAGTCACTGCGAGCACCTCGCCTGACATCAGCTGAGGACACGGGTGAATTGAAAGTGCTGCCAGCAGCCAGGATGGAGGAACAGGTTTGCCCGGCCCCTGCTCATGGCTGGCGATGGCTCGTTGTGAATTGTAAATGAAGCAGAGCCAGGACGCCAGCAGGGTTTTGAGGGGCAACCACTCTCTTGAGGAGGCAGAGAAATGGGAACATGGGCAAGTCTTGGGGCTGGAGAAACCCTAGCAGAGGTTAGGTCACTTGCATAGGTGCAACGGCTGCATGGGCTCTGCTGTGAGCGTTGCTGGGGTTGTCTCTGCCTCTCCTGCATCCTGCCTGTCCGCAGCATCCATCTCTCTTCCGATAGCCTTCCGTACAGGGCTGACCCCCAGCCTAGTGGGCTTCTTTCTGCTCTCAGCCTCAATTTCTGCTTGGAAGTTCCTCCTGGCGCCGGCCTGAGGCTGCCGGGCTCCCTGCAGCCCTGCAAAAAATCCCTGTTTGGATGCACGGGCAACACGGGCCGTGAGTGCTGCATCCCCGACCGTTGTCAAGGTAACGAGAGGACAGGGGATGCTGAGAAGGGGGAGGATTCGGGGAGGAGCAGGGGGCTCTCCTGTGCTCCCTCCATGCAGCGATCCCCCCAGGCAGATCCTTGGCTGCTCCTCCCCACAACAGTGGTTCTTCCCCGCTGGCGAGGCTGAAGTTGATGGATCTGTCTGCGCTGCTCCTTGTTCGAGTCAACCCGTTCCTCCCTGTAGCACCAAATAAAAAAAAAAAAAARGAAAGGAAAAATGAAAAAGAGCAGGCTCTTTGCAAGAAAGGAGAGAGCATCCAGAGGTGCATGGAAGGACTGTGCTGCTAACTATCCACTCATTCCAGGGTACCTCTGGAAGAGGTGCGGAGGCCTCCTTGACCTTAGCATTCGACATGGTGGGACTTAATGGGAAATGCCTCAGTGATCTGCAGTGACTTCTCCTTCTWGAGACGAGTAGTCATTTCTCAGTCCTTCAGGGTGGTGACGCTGGAGAGAGATGATGGTGGGTTGTACTTGCTGCCCCAAAATGACCAGGGGGTCATTTTTGACCCAGCTTATGGCCAAGGTATGACAAGAATTGGCATCCAAGTGACATTTCATCATTGCCTGTGGGGAGGCTACAGAGATCATGTTGGTAGAACCTCTCATTGTCTCTTTGAGGGGATGTGGTGGCATGCTTTGGACATGGGCCAGCTGGATCAGGGTGCACTCCCAGAGCGCTGCCTCTTGGCCATCAAATCTGTCCTCTTTCACACAGGGAGATGGTGGGGAGGTAAAAGAAGGCCGAGTCCAGCCTCTTGCTGCACATCAGGGGAGACAACATTGTAAGAAGCGCTGATGAGGAGCAGAAGTTCATGCGAGGACACGAGGCCGTGCTGAGGAAGTGATGCAGTGCAGTCACGGGTGCAGCTGTGCAAACGAGATAGGGGATACTGAGACTGGCTCAACCGCATCAGGCGAGTGACRCTCTCCAGCCTCCCTGCCCACCTCACAGCATCCAGTGACCCGCGTCTCAAGCACCTCGGTACAACATTTGTGCATTAAAACACTTGACGCAGACAGAGGACTCTTGGCTACATCTCCACTGATGAGTCAAATATTGCCAGAGCCCCCTTTCCAGCCATGAGGCAAATTGATCTGATCTGGCCAGATCGACTTTCTTGATCAACCTGCTCTTAAACTGTCACAGAGTGGCCTCGTGGAGACAGTCCYTGGCCCATGCTAATGTCTGACACATGGCAAGGGATTATTTGGGTCAGACTTGTTGGCCTAGATCAAAACTGTGCCATGAGAACTTGCTGGCAGTTGAACAGTCGACCARGCGACCAAGATGATCAAGGGACTGGAGCACCTACCATATGAGGAGAGGTTAAACGAGCTGGGCCTGTTTAGCCTTGAGAAGAGAAGGATGAGRGAGGATCTAATAAGTATGTATAAATACCTGAGGTATGACTGTAGGGAGGAAGAGGCTAAAGTGTTTTCTGTAGTGGCTGGTGATAGGACAAGCAGCAGTGGTTTTAAACTGAGGAAYAGGAGGTTTCATCTCCGGGTGAAGAGGAACTTGTTTGGCGTGAGGGTGCCGGAGCCCTGGCCCAGGCTGCCCAGAGAGGCTGKGGAGGCTCCTGCTCTGGAGATCTTCCAAACCTGCCTGGTGCCCCCTGTGCCCCGTGCTCTGGGTGTCCCTGCTGGAGCAGGGGGTGGCACTGGGGGATCTCCAGAGGTCCCTTCCAACCCCAAAGATTCTGTGATTCTGTAACAGTCCAGATGGTTGGATTCAGGTGTCCACACACATTCTTTGGTGCTTTTTGGTGTGCCTGCATGGATGCTTCAGTCCAGGTCAKGAATGTGCATTGGAAGCTCATCTCTCAGCACTCCCCAGTTACCGTGCTGTGATTGACGTTGCAGAGCAGTGTTGACTTGTGCAGCATCTTCTGGGATGAAGCTAAACCCCAAATCATTTCCAGCACGGGTACCACCGTGGTCATGGTATGCGCTTGTGGTTTGGATGGAGCTGTACTGGGACCATGAGCGTTCCCAGCCTGCTAGGCATGTTTGCAGGGGTCCACCACGACTCAGACTCTCCTGGCTTCAGTCACCATTGCTTTCCCCATCAGAGGCAGGACAGCAGGAGTGCAAGCAACAGGAGGAGAGAGCAGAGAAAAGGCAGGTAGAGGAGTCTGAACCGGCAGCATATGGAGAACAACACCCAGGGTGGCCATGTAGGAGTAAAGGAGTGAAAGCAGGAGAAGGATGGGAAAAGGAGGGATTTCAGCGGGGACATCTTGGGTGCAAGGTGCTTTKTGGCCTATGTTCATTAAATACCCCAGAAAGATGCCACGTTTTCCACCTCAAGGCAGGAAGCTGCTGCATGTCTTTGCAGTGTGTTTGATGGAGAGAGAAGAGTTTGAACCCCTTTGGCTGCATCGCTACAGTAAGACAAGCTGCAGAGCTCCTCCTAAGCCCAGGTGGCCTGGCCTGGCCAAGTGGCACCATGAAATTCTCTCAGCCCCATAACAAGGTGGCCGTGCCTGAGCTGTCTGGGGAATGACCTCTGGTCTGTGTTGAGCCCAGGAGCAGCTTGGGCCAGCGAGAGCTGTGCCAAGGACCGTTTTAGCCATTTAAGCGGGGACTTAGTGATGTGCCAATGCCCACACCAGGTCTTGGCAATGCTTGATGCATCGCTCTAGGTGAGGCTGTTGTGACTGTTGCTCTTCAGAGAGCCCCGTGCTACATAAAATTGGCTGAGACGGCAGCAATGGAGGCTCTAGAAGTCCCTTCCAACCTCAACCGCTCTGTGATTGTGTGTGTCCTGAGGGCGCTGGTTCAGAAAACCATGCAGGGTCTCAACTCAAAATGTTGACCAACTGTAGGAATGAATTCCCAGCTGTGGTTGGGATGAATGTTTTATGAGCAGCAGACCTAATAAGTGAAATTAGCCATCCTAACGAACACGCCTGATTTATCCTGCTTGACACTGGGCACTGCCCTGAACCCCAGGCTGCCTTTCCATTGAGGCCAAGCCACTTCTGGAGGACGATTCATTCCCTGCTGCTCTTCTTATTTCTGTGCCCATAACAAGGATGTCTTGGTTGCATGTCGAGCTAGCCGGGATGAATCCAAGCCTGGGCAGGAGGAGATCACTAACAGAACAGAGCAAATCCCAGGAATGCCCAACCTGGTTAACACACGAGACATTTGCTCTTGCCCTTGTGGCTTGACCTACGGCCCTGCATGACCCCAACTATAACCAAAAGCACCGGGAAGGTCAAGTGGGAGGCAAGGAAGAGGAATAGTCAGGAGAGCGTGGCCGAGAGGGAGCCTCGGCAGCTCCGTCTCGGAGCAGTGACGGAAACATCCCCGTCTGCAGAGCTGCCTCCGCTGGGAATTCCAATCAGTGTCTCCATGCACTGGAAATCACAGGCAGATTCATTTGCTTCCAGTTTTTAATCCTGTGTTGAACCTGATGGTGGTGATGGATATTAGGGCTGATTGGACATGGCTTATTATTATTATTACTATTATTATTATTTTGCCAGCTGCAGGGTACAGAGCTGGATCTTGCAGCACTCTGCCTCTTCTCTGCTGCTAGAGTGACTCCTAGGGACCTGCTCTAATTTCGTCCTAGAGACCTGGGATGACTCTGTAGCAGGATTTCATCTTGCCCATTATTTTGTTAGATGTCGTTTTCTTCTGCCATTTCAACTCCTTTTTTCCCTTCTTTAGCAGAGGTGGGAGGTAGAATCCTAAACATTGCCGAGTTAGTGCGTTTGTGGGCGTATGTGTCTATAGAGGAGGCAGCAGTGTGTCACCCAGACATGTCGCCCGGACGTGGCCCTCGCGCTGAGCATCCCTTCATCCTCGAGTGACGGAGGCGGAAAGGGCAGTGCGTCCCGGTGACGTCGGCGGGGGACGGAGCGCAGCCGGGGGGGTGCAAGAGCCGAGCGTTTGGGGGTGGGAGTGTGTGAATGCAAACGGGCGAGCGAATATAGCGACAGCGACTCTGCTGCAGTAAGGATTGGCCAGAGGAGGGTTAAATCTTGCTTTTTCTATCATTTTTTATTGCATCCTAGGTTCAGCAGGATTTAAAGGCTAAAGGGATGGAAGTAGCCCCCGTATACGGAGCTCCTGAAAGCTCTTGGTCCTCCTAAACGCAGTGCAGAGCTGGAGACCCAAGCGGACAGGAGAGAGGCAGGCACRCATGAGCAGGGAAAATGAGCAGTGTAAAGACCAAAATAGCAATTACCTGATGACTGGCAAACCCTTAACGAACCAACCTGATCACTGCCCTGGTAGAAGCTGAGCAGAACTCRTGTATGACTATGGGAGAAATAATAAGATTAAAATACATATATTTTTATATATATTTTATATATATATATATCTTGTGCAAAGCTTTTGGACCTGTATGGATGATGCTATATATATTTTTTTTTAATAATTTTTTTTTCCAGAAAATTTTGAGTTACTCCGATAAAAAAGAAGCCGCCGTGAGTGTTTTCTCAGCTTTGATTTTTGATTTGCAGATTTATTTCCTTCCATAGAAAAATGGAGCAAACCTATGGCTCACCTACCTTTCCTGCCTGGACTGAGCCTGCAGGCATGTGGGGAAACTGAGGCACAGACAGGGACGTGTCTGAGAGCTCAGAGCCACTGGGTCGCTTTGATGGGAAAACTGGTGTTGGGGTCCCAGCGTTTGGGGGCAGGAGGAGGAACCTGGGGATGGGGTGAGGGAGCCTGTGGAGGCGGTTGCTCCGGGATGCCGGGGAAAGCAGCAGCGGTGGCAATGGGGAAAGCAGCAGCGGTGGCAGTGGGGAAAGCAGCAGCGGTGGCAATGCCGCCCTCGCCGAGCATCGCTCCCGGCGCCGGCCGCGCTCAAGGGCAGGCGGCCCCGTCTCCGCTCGCCCCTCGGCCGCCCCCGAGCCCCGCGCGGCTGCCGCTGCTCTGATTAAGACGGATAGATCGGTAAGAAGCGTCTGGTGTGACCGGAATAGAAAACGCGGCGGCTTCGTGCTGGCTCCGGGGCACRGATCCAGAAAATAGCATTGCTCGGGAGATGATTACTTTACTGCTGGAGCTTGTCCTTAAAATAGCAAGCTCTCGTCGTGCGTCCCCTCGCCTCCCCCTGCACCCGGGCATATTCCCAGCCATCACCGCAATATTCCGGGGGTCCCCCCACTCCGGCTCAATTTATTCCTGATTTATTTCTTTACTGTCCCTATCCTCTTTGCTTTGCCCTTGAAGGGTTCCTGCTCAGCCCATAGGCAAGTAATCCTCTCTCGGCCTGCCCTCGCCTTGTGGTTAGGCTGCTTGTTGGTCACCTCTAAGTCCAGGAGATGGAGAAGGGGGAGATGGAGCAGGAGAAGATGGAGGAAGAGGAGAAGAAGCTGATTTCATGGCAAAACCCCAGCATTGAGATACCCGAGCCGCCTGGGGTGGCTGAGACCATGAGTTAGAGGCCTTAGCAAGGGATCTGAGATCATTCCAGACTAAACCCGGGATCCTCCTCTTGATAGCCTGTCTGGGTGTGCACGTCACCCCCTGTCACCCCACRTAAGATCAGGAAGCCAGAGGTGGCCCCGGCCAGCGAAAGGGCCCTGGCAAGGTCTTAGGCACGAGCTGAGATGCACCCGGAGTCCTTAGGTGAGCGGGTTGAGGACTGGATAGGGGGGTTCCGAGGAGGGCGGGACAACTCTTTCATGAAGCCCATCCAGCAAATTCAGCTGGGGTGGATACCCCAGTGTTCATCTACCTGCTCCTGTGCCTCTGTCCTGCAGCGTGAGGGTGTCGTTGCCAATATTTCCCCTGTATCTGGTGGCCCTATTGGAAGKATGTGGCCATTTCCCATTTCCTTCCACCCTGGCAGCCCCCCTCAGCCCTTGCCTCTCCGTCTGGACACGCAGTTGCATCCTTACTACACCCCAGYGATGTTTCCCTTACTCTAGTGAGGGCTGAGGCCATAGAAAGTGATTTTGTCCCATCACTGAGCTTTRCCTTCCCACCTTCTCATCCTTGGGGCAGCCTCAGCCCGTGAGGTCCATGCAATTCCAGTCGTATCCTTCTCACCATGGGAGAGACTGGGCAATGCAATCACACCAATGGGAAATTTATTTATTTATTTTTTTATTTTTTTATTTATTTATTATTATTTATTTTATTTATTATTTATTTATTTATTTATTTATTTATTTATTTATTTATTTATGTGCTGTAAACAATTGCATGGACGTATTTGTGGTGGTTTTGACTTACCTTGCTTAGTGATGCCCTTTCTTGCAGTGTGCTTGGCATTTATTTGCCTAAAGAAGACTGTCATAGAGGAGCTGCTTATTTCTTCAGATTCTGCTGAAGGAATACTGGTGAATCATATTTTAAGGAGCCCAAGGCAAACTTAAAGAAGCCCTTTGAACACCTAAATAAGGTCTCYTACAATTGTGCTTATGGTTCATGTTCAGTTTGAAGGGCAACTTGAAAACTCGGGGCCAGCTCTGCAAGGAGATGTTTCCACTCTTTCTGAAAAACGAAGGAACAAGGGAGAAAACARTAAAAATCACGGAGTGAAATATTTTATCGGGTCCTTAAGAGGGGACAGACACTGAAGGAGGCAGGGCAGGAATAGGGTCAGAGCTTGTGCAAGGTGAGAGCTGATACCAGGAGGCTGGGGACAGATGTGGGTGGCATGGAGGCTGGAGCATCATCTGTCACTGAGCAGAGGACGGGCGATCGGAACGACCTTGCACACTTGGTGGGGTGAAGGGAAGGGGGGGAAATGGGGAAGGAGGCTGGAAAAGTGGAGGAGAAAGCACTAATCTAAAGACAATCTAGAACCAACAACTCATTAATCTCCTTAAAAGTAATTTCTGGGGCCATTCTGATAATGCAGGAATATTTTTATTTATTATATATGTATATATATTTTATTTTAAGGCTGGCTGATGTGGGATTAGCTCTCAGCAGAGCAAGGACTGGAAACATTTTTCAAGCCATTTGTGACTCAGCAGCTGGGAAGCACTGATTACGGGCAGCAGCTGACGTCCGAAAAGCATCTAGGTCCTTATTATATTATCCAAAAAGGCCACGTATATCTTTTTTTTTGTATTGTCCCAGCTTCAGAACAGTGAGTACCCAAGCCCTCGAGCAGGAGCATGGAGCAGAAGGTGGCACTGCAGGAACATCTCATCTCCATCCCAGGAGCTCGTTCAGTTTTCATGGCCTGGGTGCATCTGAACCAGGACCGTGTTTGCATCCTTGCAACCATGTTTGCATCTCTCAACAGTTGATGAAGTTTGCCTTGGTTCGAGGGAGTGCTCCTTCTGTAGCACTTTCCTTCCTAATACTCCCTGGAAGGTGGATTTCTGTACAGGCAACATGGTCTAGTCTAGAGGAGCATTGAGCATGTCAGTTCTCTGCTCTGTGGCTACATTTCCTGCTGCTTGGAGATTAGATCAGCTGTGGCAGGGGACATCCCTCTGTTGCCTCCCAAAGTCCAGGATAACGCACTCTAGAAGGTCCCTAGCCCTTGTTTTTCCCGTGTAATGAGCCCCTAGATGGGARCTCTTGGTAACCCACTGACACCATGATGATTTTCTTTAGGGAAGAGGGGCTCTTGTTCCCRAACAGTAGAGAGCAACAGGTCACATCCTGCTCACTACTGCTGATCCCTTGTCCCTGAGCCGCTCCTTACCTTTCCAAGCTCATGTTTGTCATTGAGACAAACTCCYCTGCTGTTTTCCTCTCTGGTGCAATTCCAGATTTGCTTCCGGTCTTTGTCCTTTAACTTGTCCTGACAGTAGAGCAGATAACCAGGAAGTTCCCAGGGTGCTGAGTCCTAGCAACTGATTCCCATTAGCAAAAGAACCAAAGAGCTGCTTGAAAGAGCCAGACAACTGAGTTTCCTTGCCCAAGTGGAGACAGCAAGATGTCAACAACATACATGCTCGATATGAATCTCCATAAAAGAGGGCATAGAAGGGATAGAGGTATTTTCCTGCCCCTCTTCTCCATCCCTTTCTCCYACTGGTTGGGCCATGTAGTCCTCAAGGATCCAGCACAGATCCAAGCCCAGGAYGGTAAACCCAAGAGGCATCTGGTAGTTCTTGGTTTGCATGGCAGGAACTTGCAGAGGTTGGATTTGGGGCCCTGCTCTAGCACATTTTTCTGAGACAGCAGCATACCTTCTGATCCTCCTCCTGAAGGGTACGGATCACAGGAGGAAAGCAGCACTCCTCAGCAGGCCAGTAGCTAATTTGAGACCAGGGCTCATGTCGGAGTTTGGGATCACAGCCCAGGCTTCTGGAACAGCTTCCTCCTGAAGACTCAGTTCTCTTTGGGRCTGTTTCAAGGTGAAAAGAGAAGAGAGGTGCTTAAGAGACTGTTCTCCAGAATCATGCCTCGCCCAGAGAAGGTTCTCAACGGAAGGGATTTGGGCRGGCAGTGAAATCAGCTTCAAGCAAACAGAAGGAAGGGCAGGGTGCTATTAAATGGTAGAGCTCAGTGCTGCAGTATGCTGTGGTTGTTGGCACTGGGAACATTTTCAGCCCTGGAGCAGACATGTCYGTGGAGGACACTGAACTCTCCTGGTAGAGCTTGTCTTGGAGGAGCTGTGAACCAGGTCTATAAAAATACACMAAAAATATTCTTAAATGTTGTTGCTGGGTTTCCCCATCCACACAGCTCTTTCTCCTTCATTGAGGGCTTGCTTCAGTGGCTTCATYACAGGCATGCAGTGGCCCCCAAGACGTCCCTGCCATGCATGGAGATGTGCTTAGCACCTCTGAGAGACCCTTGTCCTTCTGRGTGGCTATMTGGAGGCCAAGCAAGTCCTCYGGGCCTCTCAGATGGCTCTAGRGRCTGGTGTRTGGGCACCAGGACTCTCATATGYGGTGRTTTCCTCTAAGAAGCACATTGCTGCACAAAGGGGAGATGAACCCARGGSTCTCGAGGGGACCTGGTGTTCATAGGGTGATCATACAAAAGCATAGCACCCATAACACATCCCAAGGTCAGTGTCCTGACCTCCTTGGGCTAAGTTATGACTGTGCAACATCTCTGTAGCCCTCYCTCTCTCCACCTAGCTTAGAGCTACATCCCAAGCTTCAGTTTCAGGACACTAAATTGRGGTGAAAGAAGTTGTGGAGTCTCCTTCTTTGGAGATCTTCMAACYCRCCTGGATGTGACCCTGTGCTCCGTGCCCTGGATGTCCCTGCTGGAGCAGGRAGTTGGACTAGATGGTCTCTAGAGGTCCTTTCCAAYCTCAACCTTTCTGGCATTCTGTGAAGTTGGCTTTAGCTTTCTCATATCTTTATTAAACTGTAATTAAACTATCTCAAGTTACTTCTTGTACCATCAAGGAAGGAAGGAAGGAAGGAAGGAAGGAAGGAAGGAAGGAAGGAAGGAAGGAAGGAAGGAAGGAATCTTTCCTTGGAAAACCCTCTAGGGACCCCAGGCATGCTCCTGCTAACAAATCTTTGCCAAGATCCCAACCTACATTTGTGGAGTCACATTTTCTCTGGGGACTCTCCATGTTTGAATTTTGCCACAGGGAGATTTCGACTAACTAGAGGACAACATCAACTCTTTTGCAAACCTGTGGTGGTTGCGTGTGCCCATTTGATCCTTCCTCTTCCAGTCCTGGCATCTAAGAGGAGSTAATGTGCCCTGTGGCAGATCTGCTTGCTCCCTTGTAGACCGGCCTTGGTGGAGGCAGGGACGTCGCTTTGGCGTCTGCTCCACCAGATTTGTATATTCAATATGACTGAGGAGCAAGATGAGTGATCTCGACTAGAAGGCCTGCAAGATGCATTGGAGAATCAATAACTCCCTGAGCAAGCCAGACCAAAGGCTCTTTCGCCTCTCTAAACTCATTGGTTTTTGCAGGCTTTCTTGTCAGTGTSGGCACAGAAATTGTTTTAAGACAAATCCCAGTCTCTTTTTCATGTGTAGTTCCCTGATGAAGATATGTGGGTTTGGTTGCTGGCTCTGATTTTGGTCTAAACCCTCATTTTCACATTTGCTTTTCTGTATGTCAGATGCTTCTCTGAAACTTGTAATTGCCAAAGGTGGTATTCATCCCAGATTGATACAAGAACTCAGCATTTTGCRTGTGTTTGTGGAACTGGATTTCTGAAATACTTTGCTTTATGCAAAGGGCTTGGACTGGATGATCTTTAGAGGTCCCTTCCMGCCTCAGCCAATCAGCAAAATATGGAAGTATATATATATGTGTGTGTCTGTGCACATCTGTCTCTAGCTGGCTGACCCTCCCCGTTTGTCTGGTTATACAGATGGAGATGTATATGTAGGTATATATGTATACAAATGCCTATATACACGATATTGACTGATACACAGGCTTCATTTTGCTGCTGTTTTTGAAACCTTCCCATACCAGGAAGTCAAAACATTCTCCTGTAATATCAGAACAAWGTTTTGGAAGTTAGTAAACCTAATACAATGGAATTTATACAATGGAAAGCCAAAGGTTAAAAAAAATAGGAAGAAAGCAAATTTCCTGTTTTGATTACAGGTATCTTCAAATATTTCTTGACACAGCTGGTTRTGCAGAATCATGCTTCCCTGTGGACAGTTACCCCTCTGGAAAACAAAATCCCAGCAGCCGTAGAGAYGTCTGGAGCGTGGGCTGGGATGACAAGCCCTAGGTCGAGACACAGCTCRGAGATGTGCAAGGTGGAGTTGCAGTTTCCCTCTAGGTCTGACACTGTTTCACCTGATTCATCACTTCCTAATCGTGTTAATGAACTGCCACTCTTGATCACGGCCAGCAGGCAACCCTTCCAAAGACCTAGACTGAGAACTTTGGCGTCAAAGTAGGTGCTTCTGTGCTGTGTCAGGAGCTGCATGTCAGGACCTACATGAAGCTCTTCCACTCCTGCAAATAACTATGAATTTTCTGGGGCAGAAAATCAAATTCTTTCCAAGAGGAAGGGTTAATAGTATTTCAGCTTCTCAGACTGCGAGAGGAAAGTTGAGGTCCCATAGCTATTGGCTCTGCAGAACAACCTTTTCCTGTGCAGAGAATTGTTTGGCAGGTAGGATTTGAGAACTTTTGGTATTCCTCAATCAAAATGTCAGTATTATGACYGAGGTTAGCTCAATGTTGGACTGTCTCTGCCGGGGTTAAAGTCTGTGSTCAAGCTGCTGAGACCTCCAGCCGTGCTGTGGTGAAGGATCTTATGAGCTTTCTTGACCCGCTGCACATAAGAAGCAAAAACCCCTCAGCATTGTCCTCCTCCGCTGATGCTGAAGCGTATTTTTGTTGCACTCTCTGCCTRTTTGGGACTGCTCTCAACTTTCTGGGATTTCCTAGCTGAGCAATAGTCAGATCAAGCAGGTGAGGCGGGATACGTGGTACTCGACGTGTTGATGGTGTGACACCGTCTGGGTCGGCCAAGACCCTTGACGCATCCCCACACCCCCTCATGTCAAGAGTGCTATTGCAAGAAAGGGCTGCTCAAAAAATCCATCAAGCAACATAATAAAATGCTGAAGTGAG
>PTEX01000172.1:127194-138485 GCA_003342815.1 Eudromia elegans
TCTTTCTTACTTGATGCATACATTACTGCATTCATTTGAGATGCAGTACGTTTCAGAAGATGTATAAATCTGAAAATTCATTAAGCACCACTGAATTTATTGAAGGTTRTATTTTTTAAAAATCTGTAAATGTTTGACATCTTTAAAGAATTATTAATTAATTCACAGCATTAAATACTGTCAAAACTCATGTTGCATTTATGGAGTATTTGAGCTTCATTTAACATGCAGATCAGGTAATTCTTTTAAAGCCTCATCAATCTTGCTGTTCTTAGAAGAAGGTGGGGAGTTAATGGAAAGGAGGAGAAGTCAAAGCTTGCCGAGTTCTGGGGTGAGAGAATTCACAGCCAAMACCATGATTTCTCTATTTCCAGGAATTTTCACCTAAGACTTGAACAAGTGCTTATTGTTGAATATCCTTCTGATTTCTGGTGTCTTTGGCAGTATTTCAGCACTGCCTGGTCTTTCCAATTAGGGTCTTGGCCTTGCTGTCCTGGTGCGGTGTCCTTCAGCCTGTGGGTCCTGCAGGTTGGTAAGAGAGGGACTGTCCTGTGCTCATGAAGAGCAAGCTGATGTGTATGAAGGGGTGGTCCAGAGCTGTGTGAAGGAGGTGCTTGCTGCTTCTTTGTTCCCCCCTTTCCTGCCTTGAACAAAGAAGGAAAACACTAATTCAAGACTGCAGATGCAGAGAGGCAGGTAGAAATTGTAGAAGAATCATACCTGGAGATTGCTTGATTTTTTTTTATGAGACACACAGAAATTGGTGGCATCCACCCTGTGTTTTCATTGAGAAAAGGAAAATCTCCTTCCAAAAGAAAATATCTCTTTAGTCCCTTGCCTTCCCAGCTGTGCCTTTGGGACTTGGTGGCACCTTCATGCTGTTGAGGGTCTCTAGTGACCCTGTCCAAGTCCATCGCTGCTGTGCTAGCAGCTCCCAGCAGAAGATCTAGGGCAACAGCTGACTCCCAGTGCCATCACTAACCCTGTAAGGAGCCATCCTGGTCTGGACGAGCTCCGGGATGAAGCCCTTGCTATGGTGAGGTGTTAATCCTCGAGGAWTCTGTTTCTTTGACCAGCTCTGGTGAGGGGCAAGCTGTTATCCAAAAAAGGAAGGTCTTTGTAGGTGCCCTGTTCCCAGGGGTGGTCTTGAGGGGTCATGGGCCAGCATGAGGCACAATATCCACATGAATATTTCCTGCTAGTAAGATCAAGAGACAGTCCACAAAAAAAAAATATGGCCTTAAGCCTCATCTATCCAAGGACTTATTCTGGACTACCTTCTTGACATTAATGGTTCATAATTAATTCCCTATGTTGATGCTCTTATTCCAGAATCAGACACGCCTTATTCCAAATTAGCTCAATCCACACGAGACCCAGCCACAAAACCAGGTTAAGAAATTAGCACAAATACGCCGAGCCTTGGTGAGCAGCCCAGGAAGTAGGCAGAGCCCATAGAAAACGGAGAGGAGTTCAGCTTAATTTTACGTCTTGGAGAGGAGGMTAAAGCCATGGAGCAAAACCTGCATCTGACTTAAAAACGTGCACGTGAGCAATAGCTGAAGCCTCAGCTGATGTRGAGTAATGTTTTAAGTTGCCATGATGTGATAGAGTGGAAGAGCCCCGAGCACCCGCTGGGAAATAGTTCTTCCACTCTAAACTCACTTCCAGCTGTAACGTGAGTGATTTTTTTGCCCTTGTAAGTAAATCTGCAGAGAAAATGTCATCGCTTTCTCCTGGCTGGGAGAAGGGATGGGGAGAGCTCCCTTGTGACTGCTGATCATTTCCCAGTTACCTGTCTTCCCGCCTGGCCTAAAAGCGAGCAGATCAATAATTAGCTGTGTCTGTAGTGTTGTTTTTATATATATATATATATATATATATATATATATAAAAAATATTTTTAAATTTGAAAAAGAAACATGGAATTTCTTCCCACTGCCATTAAGAAAAGTGCCCCAATTACCAGCCAGTCAAAGTGAAACACGACAAAAAGGGAGCAAATTCTGCCGTTTGGCCATCAAGAGGGTGGTTAAGTGAGATGGTCACCACTAGTAGCCTTGTTCTTATTTTYATATGGGTGGCATGGGCAGAAGTGTGCAGAAAAGGGGCAGGTAACAGTCCATGGGGCTTTCACGGCAGCAGAAAGGACGTGTTAGGGAAATTGAGACCAATCTGTTTAGTTTGTGGAAGGGGAATAATTAAACCAAAGTGCTCCTTGCTGTGCTTCTGGTAGGGAAACCTAGTGAGTTCAAGGTGGTGTTGTGCCAGAGGCTCATAAACCGTAAGAAAGATGCTTTTCCCAAGAAAACTAGACCAAGCAGAGGGCAGAGGGAGATGTTTATTAAAGAGAATGGGGAATGTAGACATGTCGAGTCTGAAGACACACGAAATACTTTGCATTCGCCTAGGAGTGGAGGTCTGAGCACATATTCAACATCTAACCCACCTTAAACAGAAAGGATTTGGGTAGGCCAAAGGATGGAGGGGATGGAGAGAGGAGAACTTGAGTGTGAGTTGCTCTTTGGAGCAGTGGTCAGCTGGGGATGACTGCAAAGGGCTCAAACCTGTGTGGTTTCTTCCACGAGCAGCAATATTGCATGACTGATGCAAGCTGGGGACCAAGTGGGATGTCTAAACTGCAGCTGCTCCAGGGAGCTTGGACGTGCAGGTACAGACACACAGCAGGACTTGGGAAAGGGAGCGAGGTCTCCTGAGACCCCAGACCTTGAAGGACAACCACCATCTGACCCCATATCAGGCTTCATGTCAGCGAGTGAGGCAACAGCTTGGAGCTTGGCAAGGAGACCTTGTGGCCTCCAGAATCTGTCTCAGGAACGTKCCAAACCACCATGAGGAGAGAGTCTTCCCTTGCCTTTAGCGTTGATGGGATTGCGATATCGTTTGCTGGAAAAAGTCCCTCCTGGCATGAATTAAGCAAGTTCCTGCCTGAGTGCAGGAAGGAGCCTTTTGAAGAGTCCCCRAGGAAGCTGCAAGCAGAGTCCTGATTTATTCATGGAGAAAGAAGAAGTCCAGTCAGTAATTAATCTGGAGTTAAGTGCTTGGGCATGCAACCTCATGCTCTACCACAGAGATTTCCAGCTGCAGAGCAATGCAAAGAAAATCACTCTGCTGTCAGARAAGGATAGGGAGAAGAGAAGTGGGAATTTCTCCCCGGAGAGCAGGATTGYGATGACAGGAAAGCAAGCAGACACAACACAACTCACCTCTGGTTTTAAGCCAAATAACAAGAAATCTTCCTAAATGTTTGGAATTTGGTCCCAAGAAGCTCTTGCAAGCTTTCCAGAGTGTAAACCATCATTTCTAGGTTGCAACAACAGGCATTCCAGGTATTTMACTTCACCACCCCAAGATGGCTTGTGCTGAGGGAATCAGATGGTCTCCTGCAGCTCTTCAGACTTCCAGAACTGCCTATGTCCGAGCCTAGAGATAGCCCTGGAGAACAACGTTTCTCTGATCCCATGTTAATAAAAGTCCCATGCAAAGTACAGCTCCTAGACTGCGCCGGGTTGCTCATTCCTGCTCTTCCCGAGTCCTCCCGACCATGAATGAAGCCTCCGGATGGAGGCAGCGTGGGACGGGCGCTGTGCTCTGCTCACCAGCTTGTTAGCTCTTGCAGAGCCGAGCCRTGACAGGCCAGCTGGATTTGGCTGGCTCCCAGGGAGGCTCCGGCTGGCACGGAGCTCCACGATCTGTCCCYGGAAAACTTCCACCCGGCATCAGCAAGGTCTTCTGTGCCCCCAATTCACAACTGAGGTGGTGAGGGAACCAGTGTCCCAGGATAGATGGAGATGCTGCAAACCAATTATGGTCTCTTCTATCTGTGTGGGTGAACTAAACAGTGCTAGACKGGTTTGAGGCCAGGAGCTCCAGCCCACATGCTTCCTAGATGCATCTTTGGAGTCAATACGGGAAGGGATGGTGCTGGGACAGACCATTAAGAGAAGAGAACCWAAAAGGAATGTGCTTCCTCCTTGAAACCCCATCTAGGTTTTGGGCTGGACATGAAACAGGAGTTGCTATGCACAGGGCTTTTGTGGGGGCAGAAAGAAGGCATCAGRATTAGAGAAAATCAGAATATATAGAGTCAAGAAGGGGAGAATGTTAGATCATCTGTCTTCCTCCATGACATGACCAACCAGGACAGCTTAGCTCCGCAGGGAGGCTGGCGCTGATGAGGCCTCGAGTGAACGTCTCAAATGCAGCGAGGTCAGACCTTTCGCATAGCTGCCCTTTGGCTGTAGGACTCAATCCTCAAGAGATGAGGATGACCAGAGATCTTTGTCACTTTTTGGAATAGATGATGGCGAGGCCCATCTCTTCACATTAACTTCCTTGTGATGTGCTCCCTGGGGGAATGATTATGGTGATGACGTTAATGTAAAGATACTAGCCAGGCTTTCTCAGCCAGGTCTGCAGTGGGGAGAGGAGCTGTGGATGCTGAGGAAGGGGCTTGTGGTGTGGAGCATGCCAGCCTGGTGGGAGACCACAGCTCTTCTCCCAGGAACCATGCTGCAATGTGCCTTGCTCTGGTGGGAAACCACCTCTTGTAGAGCCATCTTACCTTGTGATCTCCAAGCACATTGTAGCACAGGATAGAACCTCTGGTGCTTGTGGACAGGAAGGATGTCTAGCTATGGTAGTCATGAAGGTGCTTTTGAAGCTTTCTTCTTGTATTTCTCATCATCCCTTGGTTTGTTTGCTCATATAATTTAGAAATTTGGGCTGTGCTGGAGAAAGTTACATCAAGCAGAATGAAGTAGCATTGCCGAAGGAGCCTTGGGTCAACCTTTGGGCAGRACATGTGAGCCCTCCAGAGCTGCAGCTCGCACGAGGGTCCCTCTCCTGCTTCTTTCTTTGCACCAAGCCAGAGTTTAGCCCAAGGCACAGGTCCAAACACTTGAAGTGTCCCTATCATTCAGGATATGTCTTAGAGTTTTGGTGCTCAGCAATTTCTGTTTGAGTGTCCAGAGGAAACAACATCAGGGAGGGCATCGTGGCACCTATTCTGTACCTGTGGGAGAGGCAAAATGACATCAGCGGGCTAATTTAGAGAAGCACCAAGTGTTGCTCATTGTGTCCCCTGTCCTTTTCCTAGCAGCAGAYCAACACAGCAGCCAGGGAGCACCGTTAGCCACATATAATGCACGGAGCCGGGTAGACAGCGCTGATTAAATGAGAGCGAATCRTAGCTGTAAATAAAGAGCCTTAAATGAAATCTGTCACAACTGTTAGGCTGCAGCCGCCACCAAAGGACAAAGAAATATCTACGAGAGCTCAATAACGCGGACAGCAGGTTCTTTATGGCCGCCTCGCGAGATGCAGGAGATGCTGTGAAAAGGTCCTTGCCTTTGTGGGAGCTGTGCCAGAAGCCTGTGATAATGTGCGCTGCAATAGTTTTTATTAAAAAAAAATAAAAAAGATTAATAGCGTTTATGCTTTCAGGGTGGGATTTTCCAATGCAGCCCCGTGCTGGGCTAACTCGGCTCTCACTGAAGTCAACAGGGGTTGGAGCAGATTGTTGCTGCTTTTGAGAGCTTTTGCAAAGCCAGTATTTTCGGCCAAACGGGCAAATAAATAAATACGTCTACCAAATAGAGCCTTATGCACAAAAGCGTAGCTCCCCCACCCTTCCTCGTGGGAAAAGGATGATTTCAGTGATCCAGCCTAAAATCCGGAGGAGCGCTGCTAATAGCAGTGGATTTACACCCATGATCAAGGGCAGCATCCGGCACTCGGTTTCATAGCGAGCAGAGGAGCAGCAAAAAGGTGACGGATGCTTCCTCCTTGCCTCTCTTCCTCCTCCTCCCCCTGCAAAGCTGGGGCTTGCGAGCCGTCCAGCTGCTCCTGTCTCTTGTGTCTCTCCAGGTGATTTTGCAGCCCTTCTAGCCTCAGGTGAAGCAGAGGGGAGAGGGAGGAAGCAATCTCATCATTTCAAGCCAATGTAAATAAGCAGAACAGGCGCCTCGGCAAGAGCAGTGCTTGGAAATGCCTTGGTGGGAGCCGAAAGAGAGGGTCAGGGCACAAGGGAGCCATGCCCCTCTGCCTCCCATGCTGTATATCCATGCAGAGGGCAGAGCAGAGACATAAGGAGCCTTCCACCTTCCGCCTGGAGCTGCCACCTCCACCTGCTCTTGCTACCGCACATGGGCCAGGGGCTTCCACCTGCCTGCCCTGACCACCCGGGTGGCAAAAGACTTAATGTTGCTAAAACGGAGTGGGTTTCTCCCTGAGCGCGTCCTTTCCAATGAGGTCAGGGTTGAGTGCAGCTCTCCAGTCGTGGCTTACCTCCTTCTGCAGCTTGACTCCACGCAGCCTGTTGCACCTTCCTTTTTCATGTTTTTTATTACTGTGTTTCCATTTGCAAATGCTTGCTGGCTTRCAGGGGCCAGGGGTTACCAATGCAAAGCCCATATGGTCATGGCAGGGCCTCCTTGAGCTGGACTGGCTTTGGAAGTAGTTTTGCCTGTTTTCCTTTGCATACTCCATGTTGGCTGTTGGGACGAGGGTGGTTATTTGGTGACCTGACCCAGATCTTACTCATCTCTGCCCTGCAGGTACAAGTGGTTTTGCTTGTTTAGGAGGGGTTGGCTTTCTCTTACCTACATCCATAGATGGTCCATGCCTTCGTAGGTGTGTTGCTTCCCAGCTCTCTGAAGCTGGATGGTCCCATAGCTTCCCTGTTTTTGCTAAGCTGAGTTTGCTGCCGTTTGCTACTTACAAGCCAGGTGGGACCCAAAAAAAGGGATATTGTGATGCCTAAATCCCCACAGAGCCCCATTTGATCATCCTAATCACAAACCAAGGCTAGTGGAAAGCAGGACAGGGGGTTTGGATGGAACTCCATGGTTTGTGAACTTCCCAGGGGAAGGAAGAGAGTTTATATTTTACCCTGCAGCGGCTCCAGCAGCCTTGAAGCCAGAGCACCTGCAGTCCAGGATGGTGCTGTAGCTACCASGCTTGGAAGGATGCAAAGCAACACTGTCTGAATGGTCAGGGACACTGATCTGGTGGCACTCACTGGTTATGGGAATCGTATCYAGAATTTCCTGAGTTCTGTGCAGAGTTTATGTTGAGACCAAATGCATAAGCAGACTTGAGACAAAAACCATGGTCTAGAKGTATAAACATAGGAAAGTTTCAGGCTCTGTGCTCCAGTTTCACAGAAGTTCCTAGCCATGCATCACCAGGTTGCATCTCCTCTCTCCTCTCTCCTCTCCTCTCCTCTCCATGTGCAGGATGTCCATTGAGCATCCTAACCTCTAACATGTCCTCCTAGAAGCTGGGGTACCCAGAGCCACCCCCTAGCTCCTACTGCAGGACTGAAAGCTTGCAGTAGCTTCATGCTACCAAGCCACCTGCTCTGGGGTAGCATGAAGCATCAGAGAATTTCTAGGTCCCCTTGGATCATGCCAGTCCATCAGACAACTTGCATGAAACCCTGTCCCGCATAGTCTCCATGGTGTGGGACTATACTCTTGAACTCTGCCTCTGTTTTGAGAACTTATCACTGGCAACAGACTCATTCACTTCTTGTACAATTTTGCCCACAAAACTGGAGTACTGAAAAGCTTTGCCCTCTGGATTCCGGGTTTGCCTGTTCATTTAGTTGTTCTCGTGTGGCAGGTCGGGCTGTGCTGCATCCTGCCACCCCATACTGGAATCCAGTGTGGAAGGACTCCATAGCTTGCAAAACTAAATGGCCTATTTATCAAATGAGCTATTTAGAGAAGTGCTGAAGGCTGGAAGGCAGCACCAAAGCCTGACGATCCACTTGCCCTTTGCATCCTGCCTGCTACAGCAGTAGTAATTCCCCCTCCTGTTTGGTCAACCCTGTGGTCCAAAGCACCACCACGTTCATTTAGCTCATCTGAAATCATCTAAACTGCTTGCTTTCTTAATGTGTTTGTTCTGTCAACGCTTAGGTACCAGCTAGCAGTGAGCCCTCGGTGGTAGAAACACAGAGGTGGCGTCTTCCTACCGTAGTCCTCTAGAGAGGCCTTCTTTATTTGCTTAGGCTAAAGACTTTGCTGCTGATAAGGTGAATCCCAGCCTGAGTGAAGCACTCATAATCTTGAAATAGTTTTTAAGCCTCTGAGGTTCACCCCAAGACAAGCGAGGCCAGCAAGAGTCCCTGTTGTGGTCTCTGGCCCTTAATCGTGCATTTGTGCACAACATTATGGATTAATTTAATCTGTCTCACTCAATAAAAGCCAGGGAGATGTCCCATAGCAGAAGGCTCCTCAATCTGTCAAGTTAAGTCCCAACAAGCTCCCAGGAGTAAGTGCAAGTCGAGATAATTTCAAGCAATGATGTGGTTCGAACTGGGAGTCTAAACTCTCCTATATGAATCTTTGTTTAAATGGAGCAGGGACACAAATGCAATCTGCTTTCTCCCCGCTGAAGGAGCAGGAATTTTTTTCACCCAGTCTACTTGGGCAGCTGAAATGTTTTGTGTGAGGAGACACCTTTAACATGGAGGGGGAGAGATGGGGAGAGATGATCTGCAGATTGGAGTTAAGGAAAGGAGAGGAAAAGAAAGAACAAAGAACTGGATGGGACCTGGATGAGCGTGACATTTCATGGACACATCAGAAAATGTCTTTAGGTTGATGCATAACCGTCCATTCACAACTGATACGTCACTGTTGCCCTCTGTGTAGCAAAATTGTGGTCGTCCATGCCCTGAAACTSGTTTATGTGGCCAGAGCACCCTCCTGTTTACGTTTCTGCATATGTTACACAGCAAGATTGACTTCAAGTTGCCTTATTTGACATGKAAGAGACTTGGCATGAAAGTGGACACCGTAGTGTCTACTTGCCTTTGATATGAACTGCCTTAAACTGAGATGAACTTCCCTTCCTAGCTGATSTCAATGAAAAGAGCAAGTATTTGTATTGCTGTTATAGATATGCATCAGTCATTAGCCAGTTCTACAAACCAGCATCCTTTCCAAGCTCWCTCTTTCATTAAGTAATATATTAAATGACTAGGAGATGACCCAGACAACCCAGATGAGCTTTATTAACCTGCTGCCGATGATTCCACGCTTTTCACAGCAAGAGGGAGTCTAAGGAAATGCAACCAGGACTTGAAATTCTCCCTGAGTTTCTCAGCCTGGTGTTTTCTGGGTCACAAACTGTGACCTGCATTCAAAATGTGATCCCAACTGGATGCTTCAAGATTTCGTTTTTCCGACATTGGTTTTCACTGGGGAAACTACACCGGAGGATAAGCCCGTTCATGCATGTGACTAGCCATGCTCGGGCCTGCCTTACACTGAGTGCTCCCCAGATGCCATCAGTTGGCCCGATGTTCACCAGTGGCTCCTTGCAAGCTCAGCCACCCSTGTGCAGACATGGTATTCCTGGGATGTTGTGCTCCAGTAGAACAGCATGACTTCATTTTTGAGCTACTTATAGCACTCACTATATCTTGACCCTAAGTGTAAAACTACAGCTATACTTGGTCCACCATTGTGGTCAATGGGGACTCTTCACTACTACCACCCACACTTTTTTTTTATTCCACCAGCTCTCTAATACTGTTGTGTCTTGGCTCATCCTGATCCTGCTTAGACCCCAAAGATCCCTTAGACATATCACTCATTGGCTCCCTTCTGCACCTTAACGTGAGTTAGTCAGAGCCCCTAATCATGTGAAGATCRTAATTGCCATGGACGTCGATCACGTCACATGCACGGTTGGATCTCTACTCCTACTTCCTAACAGCTCCTGCTTTTAGCCCCATTAATGACCATAATTATTTTCCTAAGCATAAATTGTTCCTAATGACCATAGTCATTTTTAGCATGATAGCACAGCAAATGAGGCATCCGTGGGACCAGGGTGAAGCCAGCGAGCAGACCTTTCAAACCCCGTTTAGTGTCAGCCACACGTACTGTTTACAAGGYGTTTTGGACCGTGATGTGCGTTCCCAGGGTTGGGTTGGAAGCTCACACAGTTTGTCACTTCCCCCGTTGTCTTTGGGTGTGATCGTGGTCTTCAGCTGTGGTCAGGGGCAGTCTTGGTTGGGTGTTGTGTTTGCCCATAGCTGAAAGGTGGACATTTTGCTCATGCAAAGGGAGAGACTCAGCAAGTCTCTCAATTGGTGGACACTAAAGGATTGGGCAAAGCAGTGTGCCAAATTAACAGATATTTCAAAGGAATCTTTCAAATCMAATTTGAATTAAATAATTCAGCACTCCAAGCTGCGGATTACAAGTAGGCTGCTTTGCAAAACCTGTGTATTTTTGTCTTCCATGCCTATCACTCCTTCTAATCTCTTCTGTAAGTCTCTGCTTTGGGTCTTTATGAAAAGCACCTACAGCCTGGAGACAAGAGTGCAAATCTTGGGTGTAATTTTTTTAGAAAGCTTCATCATACATGATTGACTCATGTGTAGCCTTAATTAGACCTTGATCCTGGATGACTATTGAAAGAGCTGATATTTGATTATTGGAGTGGTTAATTGTGCCCTGGGCACAGGCATTGGGCATAGACTCCCAGCACTAGGCACCATAATCAGAGACAGCCGAGGGAATTCTGCCCTATCCAGGTCCGAGGCAGTCCAAGGGGGGTGGGTGTCTATACTTAGGAGATTTCTGTACTCAAGTGKCTCCTGAACAGCACTAATTCCCTGTGCTGCCAGAAGCTTGGTTTCCAACAGTGCCCTTCTTGGGAGCAGGCAGTGGTGGCCTGTGTCCATGTACATGTGGGCACTTACCAAGACTGCCTTAGGAATAGGTTTCCAGATGTGTTTTCCAGCCCTGATTGGTGACCCTACTCGTATGATTATGATTAAACCATATGTGTCCCATCCATATTTTCCTTGTGTCCTTCTCAAAACAGCATGCTTCCCTCCAAATTGCCAGCTGGGAATTGTCCCTCGCCGATGCTAAACCGATTTCAGGAATTGTGTTGGTCGTTGCTTGCTGGTATGGACCAAAAGCAGGAAAAATTTCATGACATGGACCATCAAGCAAAAGTGCCCATATCATGGCACTGTTTGTATGGAAGTTCACTGGGTGGGAAGCTCTACCTGCCTGCATGACTAAGGGATGAGTGGATTCAAGAAGGGGTCTAAGCCCAGCACGCTGTAACCCATCCCAGAGCATCCACATTGAGCTTCAGGGATGTCCTCACACGAAGGAGGACAACAAGGTCCTGGACTTAACCCTGCTGTTTCCCAGCAGAGCTTGCCAGGACTTGGGTCTGGAACCAGTTCTTTCCTTTTCCTTTTCCTTTTCCTTTTCCTTTTCCTTTTCCTT
>PTEX01000172.1:138665-184087 GCA_003342815.1 Eudromia elegans
TCCTTTCTTTCTCTTTCTCTTTCTTTTGCCCTTTTTCTTTTACTTCCTGTTCTTCTTTCTTCTTGTCCTTCTTATTCTTTTCCTTTTCCTAAGAGTGCTAATTTTGTGCATTGCCTCATTGCTGGCAGGGCTAAATCCAAACGTTAGGCAGGAGGCAGGATTGATCCTTCGGATCACTTCAGCCCAATGAGTGTTAATTTGATCCACGCTGCTGTGGCAGGGGGGGAAGCATGGGGGCGGCACGGCTGAGCATTGAGATTCTGAGCAGGGTGATGGAGAATTTAATGGATCTTGGCGGCTTAATGCTCCATTTTTCTTGTGATTCCCCCCTCGTTTCTTATCTCTCGTATTTACATAAATTATGTGGACTCCAGGGAAGCTGCTAGGCATAGAAATTTAATCAACCTGATTCTCAGGAGCCTGGTCACTGTGCAGCAAAAGAGAAAAGAGGAGTGGAAAATAAGAGAAAAAAAMCCCATCAGAGCGCAGGATGTGTCAAAAGAGACTGTTAATAACAGCAGCCCCGAGCCCCGTTCGGCGAGGAGCTGGATTTCAGGAGCAGGGAAAGGATGACATCACCTTGTGCAGCACGTGGGTTCCCTTGCAAGCGAGAGGGATTCGGCTTTTACACCCGGCAGGGACTCGAGCTGCAGCTCAGCCGCCCTTCACCCTGCACCCGGCACCCTGTGCTTAGGGGTGGGAGCASGGAGGCTGCTCTGAGCACCCCGACCCGGGAATCCCCCACCGCAATCCCTTCCCCTACGCCCTAGGCTCCTTATTCCAGTTCTTCCCTGTCGTTCGGAGAGCRAATGGAATAGGGGGGAGCTCGGAGGGAAGTGGTGCCGGGCTCGCTTGGCTCCTCCTTGCGGGATGACATAATGCGTGGTGTGGTCTCCAAAAGAGTGGTCACGGGAGGAGGGCTCTCCTGGGATGCAGCATGGTGAGATCCACACGCACAGGTCCAAGCATGGGTGGAAATTCAGGAGGAGAACGSAGTCAAGGGGGGATCCACCCCCGAGTTTAGCACTTGATTATAACCAGTCTTTGCCCTCTTCTTGCTGAGTAGACAGACCCTCCCMTTCCTACTGCAGGTCATAAGCTGCTTTGGGATTTTTTTTTTTTTTTTTAAAAGGTGTTTCAAGATGATTTTTCCTTTTCTTTTCCCTTTTAATTTTGAGCTCATTGCTGACATGAGGAGTTGAAACGCTTTTTAAAAAGAAGTCAAAACAGAATTCCTACACTTTTCCCCTATTTTTTGATCGCTTTTCAGTTTAAATGCAGAACTCTCGCCAAAATCCACACATCATTTCCTTTCACTCTAGCTGTTTTTTAGAATGGGTATTGTTTCTGCAGGGTGCTGGGAGGTTCAGGCTGCACACGAGAAGAAGTTTCTTCGCTAGAAGGTGGTGCAGCGCTGGAACAGTCACTCAGGGAGGTCCTCAGGGGGCATCACCATTCTCGGAGGTTGTCGAGATCCACCTAGTCCAGGCCATGCCTGACTGGACCAAGCATTAGACCGAGTTTTGCTTTAAGCAGGAGGTCTGGAGGCTTCCAGATGTCCCTTCCAGACGTTTTTTCCTGTGATTCTCTGCAACCTCAAGCAGGCAGGAGGTCTGTAACTTTGCCCATGCTAAGCCAGTTAGCACAAGCTCCTCTGCTCCATGGTGCTGAGCTGACTTTACTTTATTCTCAGGCCAGATTCTTCACAGAAACCCTTTGCAGTTGCCTTCATCAACCAAACCTGGAGTCTGAGCAAGGGCAGGCGGGAGGATTTTGTTGTGGGGGCCTCCGGCTACTCTTGCCTCTTCCACTCTATTCTCAGTCCTGGTCCTTACCTGCTTGCTGTCCCCTCACTCTCACTGGTGACAGAATCAACAAGCCCAGTAAATACTTTGGGTGACTCCCACTGGATTTCTTTCCTTTCTTTCCCTGCTGACAACCTGGGAAGTTGCACTAGCAGTCAGTGTCCAAGTTGGGTTTACAGGATGCTGGGCTTTTCACAGTTCACCTTGTGCGTGCTGGCTGCTTTATTAATCCAGGCAAACCGTCCTGTGCCCAGGAGAACAGGCCAGGAGAAGCCATCAGCTACAAGAAACCTTCTCACCGTGGTAGACAGAGAACGTCCCTCTCGGCATTGCCCCTTAGCACCTGGCTGCTGACTAGGCTACCAAGTCAAGATGCTCAGGAGATTGGGTCTCATGACCCCAATGCTGCTCCAAAGTTCATAGAAGCATGAAAAGACCCCCAATTAGGGCGATGAATGAAGAAAGTTGATTTTTCTGTTGTTCAATTCATCATTGTGTTCATCGGAGGAGGGTCTGGAGAAGCCTTTAYATTAGTCTACTGCTACTCTGGAGTAGAGATCGGTTTGGTTTGTGTTATTTTTCCCCCTCGTGAAATATCCCTGTGATATTTTTATAGCTGTGCACCCCAATYCTGAAGTAATGTTGATTCAGTCCTTAGAACTGGCCTATCACTGACAGCWATAGGACCATCTACAGTGAAAGATGTGACAGAGGAAGGTCTTATCGATATCTGACATCTTGTCATCTTGTGCAGCAAGCCATCCCTTCCACTGTAGACAAAAACAACGTTTCCCTTCTCTGTGTGCTTGGTAAACTCAGAATGTTTGTATTTATGGCATATAGGCAGTGGTGGTGACAATATATGGAGTAACCAGGGCTCTTGGATAAAGAGCATGAAGAGGACAGAGGGACCCCCATCTTTGTGAAAAACAAGAAGATACRAGTGAAAGGAGATATGTGACTGGACAAAAACCTCTGCAGTGTAGACACTTATCTTGGAGCTGTTGTCTAGACCCCCTGTATGGAGGGGAAGGGAGGGAAACATATATCAAAAATAGCATGAGTGCATTTCTCACACTTGGTTGCAAGAACTTGGGGCAGTTGACTCAAAGGGAGGCATATTTTAGACACCACTGATTTAATTCAGCTTTTTACCATGTTCATTATCTATTACTTACTCAGCTTGGGCATTATGCTTCAACCCAGCTGCCCAGGATTGTTTGGGATGCCCAGAAACATCCACATGGAGATGGATGTAGGACCTAAGGGAGCCCCATGCCCTTCTGGACTAGCAGCAAGAGGCCTGGTTGGATCTCCTAAGGTATCTTAGAGGGTCCTAGAAGCATTTAACTCCTTAGAATGAAACCCTATTGCTGACAAAGTGACTCCCATGCTCACTGTCACTGTGATTAGACAAGTGACACCATGTAGCTCATGGCTATTAACAGAGCAAGGGTTCAGGCTGGACTTTCTCTAAGTTGCAAAATCRTTCCAGGTGCAAAGACTTAGACAGTCCGTAACTCAGAATTCCTATGGGGTTTTGAGCTTTCTCTGGAAAGTTGAATTTCCTTTGGAAAATGTGGATCAATAGCAAAACTTTTAGTAGTTTCAGCACCTCAGAGTTGTATCCTATTCCTGCTTTCTCTCAGAATCCAGATTTCTATCASTAACTATGGGAAGATATTTCCTGGGTGGAAACTGAATGCTGAATCACAGAGCAAGAAATAGAGCAAGAGTAAAGAGAGCAGTTTAGCAATATTTATTTTATTAAACCTCCTTACACTCCAAACCAGCATGATCTTACCTAGATCAGGAKTAATCAGGAACAGCCAAGAGTAGGTGGGAGTAGACTGTGCACCAGGTTGATTCCCAAGGCTGGTCAAGAATTTAACAGAGTTTGGGCAAAAATTTTAGCAAGAATCACCCTAAAAAAAAGTTCAGATGAGAAATTTTCATTCCTCGTGCACTGGTTTACTGAAACAGATGCTGCCTCTGTCGAGAACATCTGGTTGAAGATGCCTGGCATACTTGCCCACTGCCAGTGGTGCTGGAGATGTGGCCACCACCATATCGCAGTGGTAGGAGAGGGAGGGCTTTTCCAAACACTTGCAGTGATCTGTCTCCTGCGSTATAAAGAATGGCTCTGTACTGTGTTTTTCTTCAAAAGTTTAATTAAAATTTTCTCTTTTTTTGCTCTTTCTTTTTGTCCTCTTGAAAGGAAAGAAAAGAAAGGAGACGGATAAAAATAAAGTAGGAAAAAAAAATTAAAGCATGCAAATGTTGATTAGAAAATATCAACCCACTCTAGTGTGAAAAGCTMACAATGGTTCCCATGGCTCCTGTCTGTGGAGTCAGAACCGCCCCAGTGGGTGAACTTTTGATTTCCAAAAGCGCCTCCACTTCACAAACGTGCACCATTAGCTACTCCCATTCAAAAAGGCAGGGTCTGCTGTGGGAGACAAAATCACTTAGTGAGATCCCACACTTGGGAAGCAATAGTAATGCCAGCCGTATCCCAACGCGAGCAACTTGAACAAYGTGGGTAATTAGTAATGGGAACAAATTACCAACAGGGAACTCTGTTTTTTCCATGGCTTGCATGGATAAGTCAACCCCAGGTAGCTTTCTGGCGGCCAGCACCCAGGATGCGGATCCGGTGGAATTCCTGAGTGAGGTTCATTAGCCCGTGCGCTAAGGGCAATTACTCCAGCAGCTCATTACTATCCTGTTATGTGACCTCCCAATCCGTGCAGCTGTGAAGGAAAAAACACCAGTCATTTATTAAGCATTTAATTGTCACATTCTCTTTGCCCACCTCACAGCAATATTTAGCACTAACACAGCGCTTTGATGATCCTAAGGAAATCTTGCAGTGTTTATTTTGTCTGGTAGCTGCTGCATAGTAGCAACCTCAGTGTGTTTCTCCAGAGCTTGCTCTTTTACTTCCCTTCTTCCTTTCTTTCCATCAGGTCAGCAGATTCCTGCTCRTAATTGATAGGATCACTAGAGAACCATTAGCCTCTGATGAAGATCCCCCAATCCGTTCAGTAGCCAGAGTGCAAAGCCAAGACCAAACAAGTGGGAAGAGATGTGGATTGCTTACAAGACAACCGTGCTGTAGGAGCTCAGGACAGCTGACATGGTACTTGGCCAAGAGGACTGAGGCTACAATTGGTGATGAAGCCTCTAGAGAAACATTATAGCCTTGAAGGTCTGACARGATCAAGGTCTGGGGAACAAGGTTCCCTCATTCGGTAGCTCAAATTCTTGCTTTGATTTTGCTGAGAAGTTGTAGGGAATTTGAGGTTGGACAGGTTTGGGTTTGTTAAAAAGGCCCTACTCTTTTTGGTCATTACATCCAGGCAAAGCTGGGCCAGCCAGCTTCCAAGGCCATCAAGTCCAGGATGGGCAATAATGGGAGAGCAGAACAAGGCAAAYACCCAGTGCTGTATCCACAGGCTGAAGAACCTTCCTCAGCGAGGTTTGTTGCTGTTAGTTTAATAACACTTGACAGATTTTTCCTCAATGGTCGCAAAGTGTTTAGCCACTTTTTAGACATTTCACCGCCAAAGTACCCCATGAATGGGGTACCACTTTTAGGTTTTCATTTCAAAAAAAACCTAATCATGTCACGTGATGCTCCTGGTTCTTTCATGATGGGGGAACCTTTCACTGCAGGGATACTCATGATTTTAAAGGTGTCTATCTTACATTTCATCAGTCATCACACTTCTGAACTGAAGTGTCTTGGTCTGTGTGATACCTTTCCACATGAAGACACATCCTTCTTTYGGATCCCCTTGGTCACCCTTCTCTGAACCTTTCCAGCTCTGCTATATCCTCACTCCAAGGAGTGGACACTGCAGATGGAAGCTCTAGCATGTTTTCTGGTTTGTGGTCGTCCTTCCTCAGTCCTCCCTTTTGCCTGCTCTACTCTTCTGACCCACTTGTGGTTGAGGGCTGGAGCTTTGGCAAGAGCCCTCRCGGTTGGAGGGCTGGCAGAAACACATCACACGAGCCGGGTCGAAGCACCTCTGGTGCCATGGGGTTCCCAGTGCTCTCTTAACAGCCTAAAATGCTTTTCCCCAGTCTGCTCTTCACTCTCCTGCTTTCCGTGCCTGACATAAATGGTTGGAGGTTTTCCGAAGCTGAGAGCAAAGTGTAAACCACCAAGGCCACGGAATTCCTGAGCGATCCCTCGCTGGGGAATGGTTGGCAGTCCAGGCCATCAAACAGCATCAGCTTCACATCCTCCTTCCTAGCGACCTAATGCGCTTCTGTTACAAGCAGGTTGGTGGATTTAATTAGGAGCAGCGAAACATTCTGATTTACGATTTTTACTCTCCTTACCTCCTCCCATCCCTCACTACTCTCCAGCTTCACGCTTGTCAGAGCCGATATTTTTTATATATATGTATTTTTATCACAAGCCGCTCCTTCAGTGCTACAGGCAAGCTTTTAGCAGGGGAGAATACGCCCAGCTCACAAGGAGCTCTGCAATTACTATTGCTGGCTTTAGTGCTTTTCCAAGAGGGGAACAAGGGCAATGTCCTGCCCGTTTTTCTTCCCGCTGCAGCCAGTCCTGCCCCTGTGCCTCAACGCAGAGAGGCCGAGCAAGAGGAGGAGTTGCCCCTCATTACAGCTTCGTGCCTCGGCTTTCCTTGTCCACGTGCTTTTATTCACAGTTGAGAGCCATTCCCCTTGCAGTCTGCCCTGCTCTGTACCTGCTTTCCAGCCTCACTAGATAGGAAGATACGTCAAAATTAATAAATTCCCCAGTGCCAAGGCACTCGCAGTGTCTACACTGTTGACATCTTGTTGGCTTGGGCTGTGGCGTGATTCTGGTCTGCATCAGCCAGCACCAACCTCAGCACACCCCAGGAGTTATTTAGCACCAGGGCCATTCCCAGTWGTCATCCTGGATGAATCTACCTGTTTTTGCAGGTTGAGATGGTTTAACAGTGCGGACATGTCCASGTGGCACCAGCTGGCCTCGCAGACCAGGTAGGACTTGCTTTACATATACGGATATAGCCCATGGCCATAGGGCAAACACTTTAATGGAGAGGTGAGGTCCAACGCAATCATTGGATGGAGCGTCCTGTATCACCCACCCAGGCCTCTTGCCACCTCTAAAGGCATCCTAAAGAGGAACCCAGTTCACTTGTTGCCATAACATGGACATGAACTTTTCCTTTATGACCAGCTACTCTGATTATCCAAAGCTGAACTAAATCCCGGGCTGGGAAGGAAAGGAAAGGGCTGAACTTGGTGCCAGATAATAGACAAAGTTCAGCCCATGCAACGTGCGAGAGAGGAGCATGGCCGTGCAGAAGGACAGCGTGAGCTTGGCCACGATCCGTGGACAGCTTTTGTCCTTCTGTTTTAGCAGTGACAAAATGTACCAGGACCTACCCGCTCGGTTGAGTTACCAGCAGGGAACCCTTCCCTTTACCGAAGACGATGATTCAATCTGTATCGTGACAGCTGCTCTTATTTTATTTTATTTTTAAATAACATTTCACCGTGAAGCCATGTCATGCAGTAACGGGTCAGCTCACCCAGCGCTATTGATGGCACATGCTGAACATGAAAGTTAAGAAGTGAAATACAGCCAGGAAGAGCAATTTTCCCAGGAAACGACATTTCTGAGGTTTCTTAAAAGAATTGCAAATCATTTGGAAAGCCTTGTAGAGGAAAATTTCAAACTATTCTTTTGTTTCGTTTTGTTTTAATTCCAGCTTGCCCAGAAAATTAATTTCCCATATCTACACCAAATGGCTTGACCAGTCATCCTACCAGCAGGAGATATATTTGTATGTAAGCCATATAGATAAATTCATAGATAAATTAACCATATGAACCGTACATATAGTCATATAAGTTATATATTTTAGAGAGAAAGGTTTTATTTTTTCATATATATATACACACAGATTTTTATATAGTATATACGTGGTTTATTTGTTTATATACACCATATATATATGTATGCATAAATGTATATATACATATCTAATGAATAAATGAACTATATGGGTTTATACCTATAGGTTTGTGTGTGTGTATGTATATATAAACCAATATAAATTATCTAGCTATCTAGGTATGTGTAAATAAGTAAATACATAAATAAATGATTTATTTATGCATTTTATATAAATATCCTTGCTATACACATTCCTACCTGGTGCTTATAAACTGAAAAGTCAAGACTATTTAAAAATTYATTCCAGAGTCGTTTCACGAGGAGACATACGGGTGAAATGCTAGGAAACAGGAACATGGGTCAACATCCTGGTATCAGAGGAGAAATTCAGGTGAATACGTAGATGGTTTCAGGATCACTGTTGGACCGAAAAGATGAATTTCATCGCACCTGGCAGTGCAGACACATCCAAATGAGCTAAATAATTTATAATTACACTCATAATTCATTTCAGCCTAAAGCAGACCTATAAAGCACATCAGGTGTCTCTCACTCTGAAAACGACCTTTTTATTTTCCAACTGAATATAAAGAGTGAGATTCTACCAATGCAGATGGAGATGTTGGCAATTGCTGCCACCGTGAATGAGCCTCGTCCTTCAGCCTGGCCGCATCTGCATCCATGAGCTTCGCRTATCCATCTCGTCATCCTCATCTCCATCCAAGAGAGCTGTTCCTCRCTATCAGAAGCTGGTTCTACCATTGCTCCTTGCTCTCCGTTGGCCATGGAGGAAGCCCAAGTGGCACCAGTTGTCTAATGCAGGAGGCACCAGCAACCCCTCGGCTGCAGGTGGAGCTCCCACCGGGCTCCAAGGGGTTCACGTCAAGTTTGTAGTGAAATCTTCCATCCGCTGAACCATGAGCCTAAAACTCTTTGACAGTGTCCCTTGAAGGCCGCATTGGCCATGATTGCCTTGGACATCGCGCCGCGGGCGCAGGCGGTGTCTCTCTGATGGGGGATGATAGCAGATGGGACAGGRAAATTTGGGGCTTTCGCTGTGCTCCCTTCTTCACGGACCTGTCCATGCTCCTTCATAGTGGTGTGGCCACACACAGGTTGTCCTCCAGGGCTTGCAGCATGATGAGCAGCCTGTGAAACATTCTCAGGTCTCCCAAGAGGCTTTATAAAGCCAGCAGAGCTCCGATCACTTAGCACATGTCCCAGCACTGGTGACAGGGGCTTGCTTGGGTCTCCCATAGCCCASCTCTACAGAGACTGGTTTTCCCACCAGAACTCTCTACCATATCTGCCTATGTCTAATGTCTTYGTTTTGACCCCAGCTCTGAAGTTAAGTCTCCATAAACAATCCATCTGTGCCCGCTGCTGCAGTTTGGGGGAATTTGAACGATGTATTCCTTTTGTGCTTGGAGAGTGTCATGGAAATGAGTTGTCCCTCTTTTGAGGGGCTTTGGCTACATCTGTAATAATAAAATAATGTCTCCAGGGAATATTCTCAGAAAGCAGAACATATTTGTCCATGCCATTATATAGTAGGTACAACCCTCGGTCTGTCACTGASCAACAGTATTTCCAAATTCAAGGACAAATTTCCAAGGACTGTTGTCAAACCATGGATCAGTGCAGATAAGTGGTTTGAATATTGCACCTGAATTTGGAGGTTTAGAGAATTTAAACCCAAGACCTGGCCAGAAAGAACCATCCTGAGCACGTTTTATTTGCAGGTATAAACRCTGCCTTTCTGTACCATCTGTTGCAGTTTTAGCGTTCTGCCCCCATTTCACCATCCTCTCCAAGTAGAGCCAGGCAGAGCCCCCATGGTCATCCAGGATCTCCATATCAGTGAGGGTGTTTTTATGAAGCCCTGGTGCAAGCTCAGATCACAGTGCACGTGCTTGGAACAGTCCCCAAATTCCTGTTGCACTTYGAAGTCACACGTTGACCTGAATGATCAGTGACCCAATGACCCACCATGGTCTGATCGGAGAAGCCTTCTGAAACCCTGGGCAGACCCTCCTCGTCCTCGTGCCCTTGGCATGATGCTATGCTGCCTTCATGGGCTGGTCTGATTAGGCTTTTAGACACTTGGAAGGGGAGCAGTGTCCCCAAAACGCCACAGAGTGGAGGTTTCATCTCCYTCCCTAGGTCGCTTTCAAACACAGAGGAACTCCTTTCCTCTGCTCATTAGTAAACGGAATAGAGGCAGGATATTCCTAATGACTCATGGCTGGAGAGTGAGGAGCCAGTGCTTTCATTTTCTGTCATGTTGAAGCTGATTTCAGCTTTGATTCATATGATAGTAGGAGGGAACTGCTGAGAGCAAGGGCTGATAGCAGGCACCAAGAGAGGAGATGAAGACCAAACTAACATCCCTCTGTATTTTTTTCCTATGGATTTAAAGAGGTGGGCTGGATAACTGGAGATTTGGATAGCGTGAAATTTGCCCTCGAATGGCTGGATCATTTTAAATGAGAAGATCTAAAAATTAGTGTTTTATTTATTTATTTATTTATTTATTTATTTATTTGGCATCTACTTTTTAAGCAAATTTTTTTTTTACTTGAAATGGCAGTCATGTAAGTGGCTGGAGGCCACCAATAGGCTCTGATTTTTCCACGTCTCTGTAAGAAAATGGCAGGAAAAGTGGGGCAATCTGAAATAAAGCAGAGCRCGTGTGAATGAGTCTTTTGTCAGAGCAGAGCCATCCCTGGCTTTCATGCTAACATCATTAGGAGACTTGAGCACCGTTGCCTAAATGCAGGAGGGTGAAGGGTACCCCAGCACCACCTCTCGTTAACGTTCTTGACGTGTCTTTATGCAGCTCTTCCTTCAGGTCCAGGCTTTATTTGTCAAAGATGTAAAAACACTTCTTGGTTCATCACAAACCATATGTTTGATTTTGCCTAATTTGGGAAGACCCCAGGAAATATGTGACATCATTCCTTTTCCTCAGAGCCAGCAGTGAACTAGAAAAAAAGGTAAAAATGTCAATCTCCTTACTTCAGTAGACTTCTGCTTAGCAGGAAGAGCCCTGTATTGATTTTAGTGTTGGATTTTCTTAAAATCCGTCTAGATAAGTACAATAACATCTGTTACCGTGGTCTTTGATCACCCTCTCGTATAACGATCTGGAAGATTGAAAGTGAAGTAGACTTTTAACCCAAAGATACACTTCCACCACCAATCTGGGGTGTTTTGATTAAGGTGTGAAATGTCCCACCTGCACAATTGCTTGTTTTCTACACCCATTCAAGAAGATGTACCTGCAAGAAGGAGCTCATTGGTTACTCTTTGCTCTCACATGGCTCATACTCCTCCCCATCACTAAGGAGAGGTCATGGTCCATTCCAGATTCACTTCCCAGTATTTGTCATGGCTGATGTGCTATTTAAATTATATAAAAAAAGGATCCAAATTACAGCACAAATATCCACTGTTCTTTTTKATTTTCATTGAAAACCAACCAAACCTTGCAGCATTATAATGCGCTATGTTGTTTTTGCAGATAGTGTAAGATTTACTACAGTGTTAATTTCCTATAGCAAAAGTTATAATGAGATACAGAAGTAAAATTGATTTTAAATTGCCATGGCAAGCTTGCAGAAGCGCTCSCATTATTCAGTAGAATGAATGAAGGCACTGCAGCTTTCACAGCTGTAAAGGAACATACATTATTTAAGATCACAGSCTCTTCAGTTGCATTGTCAAGCTTTGGTGACAACATTATGGTGGAGTCCTATCATCAGGGGACACATGCACTTAAAAGACCTTGATCGGAGTGTATCCCAGTCCAGGAAGGAAAACTGTGTTACTGTATCTTGGTTCTGCAGAGGAGTTTTATTGAAGTGACACTTGTAAGGACAGTGCTGTGGCAAGCAGCAGGAGTGGCTCCTACTTTAATCACTGTAACAGCYAGGGATTTTAAGTATAGCTTTGCTTCCCGGTGGTTTCTCCGTGATATTTACTGAAAGCAAGGAATGCTGCTGCTTTCTGACCACCTCCTTGCCTGGACAGATGCCCTCAGTGCTTCCCAACCTAACATCGTTCTTCACTCCAAGGTTGGAATCCTAAATTAACTTTCRTCGTTCATGGAAGCTGAAGCTGAGGAGAAGGGTAGACTGCAAAGCCATAGGATTCGAGCTTGAGCACAATAGCCTGCTTGAAATGGTGATTTTAATTTTATTTTTCAATCCAGAGTGTATCAGGAGCATGACGCACTGAGCGATCAGTCTAGGTCATGAAGAAAATTGGAGCCAAGGGCCCTCCTATGTCAGTGAAATGACTTGTGGGCTCCCATCATTAAGGCTTAACCTTTCTTCAAGGGATAGTCCACGAACAAGCAGCCAGTCCATTGCCCATTGACCTCAGTGTTGGAGAGGGACCATGTGCTGTGTAGGTGGTTGGTTCATCTGAAGCCTGAGACACCAGAAAAAAGCTCTGTGCATTTGTGGAAGACCCAATTCCTTTAATGGACCTAAGATATGATGGTGGTCCCAGTGCTACTCAGATCCCACCTAATGCCACTGCTCCACGGATGTCATGTCAACGTGATGCTTGTTTGTTTGCAACACATGGGAACACTCTGGTTTTGACACAACTAGTTCATGGGAATGTTTRCTGCTGCCATGGCATGCTGCAAGGAGAAGATGCGGTGAGACAGGTGCAGTGAGACAGGTTTCCTGTATTACATCTAGGTTTGTATGAGGCCTAGACCCCCAGAAATAAGACAGTGCCTGATTATTATAGCTTCAAAATAGAAATCAGTGTAGGGACTATACTAGGGATCATAATAGGCGTTAGGAGTACAGATATAATCCTTCGTGTTCCTGTTTCTATTTCCCTTGCTATTTCCTGGTGCTTATCAGTTGAAATCCAATCTTGCCATACCTAATTATAAACTCTTCAGATTTGGAGGCTCCACTCAGAGAGGGCAGTTGCATAGCTGGCAACATGAATCCCTTTTGCCTCGCTGTCCTGGTTCAAACCCATCCTAGTACATCTGCTATGAGTTAAGGGTGCTTTGGTGGGCTAGTGGAAAAGGAATTGATGTTGGAGCCAACTCACCAGAGTAGATTTGTGACCCAAGGATGAGGTCACATGGACCCATGGACCCAAGGATTCCATGGAGATAGTCCATGGAATCCTGACTGTATTTTATCCCAGGACAACTGGGTAATCACAGTGCAGTTCCTGTTGGACACTGTGCGTCTTCCATCATGAACAATCACCAAATCTCCATCATTTTGATGCAAAATGGCTGTTATGGAGAGGAAAACTAAAGTAGCTGGGGCCAGGGTGAAATCCTGAGGYTTTGCCTTAAAGAATTATATTCCCTGCTTATAAATGAGAAGGTGCCTGCGCCCATTCCCTGGCCCTGAGGTCAACCAACATTGCCTGAACGCATCGATATCATAATCTGTCATCCCTCAGTGAAAGATGCCTAAATGCATCCCTTTTCCTGGGAATAATCCCTGTCCTGTCCCAGCTCCTGAGCTATGTCTGGGAAATCTGAGGTCCCATCTCTGCCAGGATCGTGCTAATAGCTTAAGAGGGCAGGTTATAGCCCTGCAGTGCCTGCAGCGTCCAGCCCATCAGTGAGGTTTTCCCTCAAGCAGCTCTGTTCTCTCAGAAGGAGACCTGGTCATTAGAGAAGCGGCTCATTTGGTCATGCCGAGGCCATTGTATTCCCGTCATGCTCCAGCTCACTGAGCATCCCTTTCTCGGGGACCATTTCTCTGTTGGAGGAGATGTTGTTAAGGCTCCCACTGGGGCTGGCCCTGGCGTTTGCAGCCTGCCCTGGTGAGGATGCAGAAAGCTGGGCTTGGCTAAGCCTGTCCTGAGCCTCATCAGCCCGCTCCGTGTCTTCCTCTCTCGGTCACAGAAAAAATCTCCTAGGAGAGCAGGATAGAAGGGAGGAACACTTGGAGTGTGCAGAGTCATTTATCAGCTTTACTGCAGCCAGCTGCTGTAGTAATGCTTTGTTTTCCTCTAACATCTACTGCACTAAATGGCATAAGCAGCTCCCAGCTGCTGCAGAGGGCTCTTGTGCTCTTGGGAGAGAAGGTAGCACAAAGAAACAGGGGAAAATGGGGCAGAACCCTCCCAAAGAAGCCCTCGTCATGCCCAGATCTGCCTCCTGAGCTGACCCGGGTGAGTGTCTCGGCTAAGCCAGGTGGCCCCAGGGACCCTCATCTCTACAAGGGCAGTGACGCCGCTGTCACCCCCAGTCCTGAGCCACCCAGAAGGGCCCAAGGGGGACTGGGGAAGATGCTGGCATGGCCGGAAGCATCCGTGGAATTCCCAGCTCACCTGGCTTCCCGGCACACACCTCCTCCCATAGCAGACCTGATAAAACATAGGTGAGAAACCCCGGGTCAGGGTCCGGCTCGTCCACAGGCTCCCTCTGCGACTGCAGGCAATTTATTGCATCTCTTGGTGCCTCGGTCCCCTGCTGTTAATAACCCATCCTTTCCTTTGCCGTGCTTCTGTCCTTGTCAGTTTAGATTGTAAATCCTTGAGGGCAAGAACTGTCTCTTGCTCTGTGCGTGAACTGTACTCGGTACAATCAGGCTCTGATCTCAGCAGAAGCCTTTTAGCATTGCTGCAATATAAATAGCAGTGATACCTGAAAGCCAGGACTCCTGGGTTCTGTGCCCAGGTTTCTCAACCTTGCCAGGCAGCCGGGAACAAGTCACCTCTTGCTAAACTGAGGCATGGGGGGAAAAATATACGGTGATCAGGAGGACTGGTTGAATGGGGAAGGGGGGAAAGAATCTATACTGGAAGAGCAGAAAGCAGGTGTGAATAATTAATATAAATATTGTTTGGCTTCCCACAGAACTGATCGCTAATTCTCAGGAAAAACACATCCAGATAAGTTGTGCTTACTTGTAGGGCTGTTCCAATACCAGAGCCAAGGCTTTGGGGGTGATGTCTTGTTCCTGGTGCATGACTGTTTTCCTGCTCCCTCTCAACCTTTTGTATTTGCTGTGCTGATAAAAAGGAAAAGCTCTTCAGAGGGATGTATTCCACTTCTTTTGTTTCACTCTCCGTGTCTACAAACCTACCCAGATCAAAGCAGCAAGCTCCAGAACCTGCTCGACATGCTGCTCCTCTTCCCTAAGCACTGAAAAATAGCGTTGTGGTCAAAGGGCCTTGCTGGTGACAGGAGGACTAGCAGCCCTGGAGGCTGAAGGGACGGGAGGTCCCCGTGCTTGTGGTCTCTGGGGACGTGCAGAGTCTGCTGTCAGTCTAACAACACGGGTGTCCTCCAGCCTGTGCGTGCGGTGGTGGCACGAGCCAGGCGGGGAGAGACCTCCAGGCATGAGATGAATCAACTGGGTGAATCCTCACGGGGTCGGGGTTCGACTGAGGAAAGGGAATGGCACAGAGAGGAAGAGAGGCTGCCTTCTCACTCGAGCCAAGGTGGAATATCCCCCCCTGCATGCCTGTAAATCATGCCCTTGGTCTTCAGCTTCTTTAGGGGRGCCTTGGAGAAGCCAAGTGGAGGACTGTGTGTGCCTTTGTCCTCCATGGGGACTTTCAGTGCAAGGCAAATCTACTCCTGTGCATGCAGGAGAACTTGAGGAGAGACCCAGAAGCTATGGGGCAGGGCGTGAAGAGCAACTCATAGGCTGTTGTTTCCAAGAGAATCTGTATTTGCTCCACAAAGAAAAAGAAGTCTGCTTTAAGAGATGGCTGGAACAGTGAAGCTGTATATCTCCCAACCAACTCTAGGATCTCCTCCTCCAGCAGTCAGAGGGGAATACATTAAATTGAAGCATGAACTCTTATTTCCCATGGGAAAATCCTTTCCCGGGCATTAGCATAGTCCCTGGTACGGCRCTGTGATCTTCCTGTCCCCTGGGTTTATCAGTGGGGAAGTCTGTGCATTCTTATATATATGCAATGGGGAAGTGCAAGCAAATCCCCAAATGGCATATCCAAATGCTGGCAAGGAGGTGAGACACGCATGATCTCAAATTGCTGCCAAGGATATGGAGACATCTGGCATGAGCCATGAGATCTCAACGAGTTGTCTGGACCCTTCTGCAGTGAAGGGAAGACAGGGAATCTGTAGGAAGTGTTGCAGACACGTATCTTGGAAASGGATAAATGGCCCGCTGGAAATCTCGCTCTCTTTCTCTCTGTTGATAAGTGATAGAGCCAAGAGGATAGGTTTAGATTATCTTTCCTGCTTTTAGACAACTGGAGCAAGAAAAGAAACATGGGTCAAGGATACTTGGGTCCAGTTCCCTGATTCTGTGTCTCTAGGGAGGATCTTTAGACACATAAACTAGAGGTTCAGCAAAGAGCTGCATGTGTCAGGAGTAAAACTCTTCCTATTTGGGGTGCTGGGCTCTGGGCCAACACTTGGAGTGTGCTGCATTCTGAAGAGTAGGAGAGGAAACTATGAGTCTTTGGCGGCCTGTTGGACAGAATCTCCTGTGTCTACCTGCTTTGAAACTACAGAGGTGGATGCCTGTCTGCCTGCATGGAGGACTTAAGTTTTAGATGAGGATATAGGGGGTTTACGCTCTGGGAAGATATTCTCAAGGTCATGTGAAGAAGTTACATCTTTTTAACTAGTCAGAGCTTCACTTCAGAGTGGGAGTTGGTGGTAGGCAACCTGAAAGAGTTTGGGAATTTTTAATGGGAGTGTAACACGGCTAACATGGTAGCTGAGTTGCTACTCACATCCTGTTCAAACTGCGCACTACTGGTAGGTCTCTCAAATGTCTTCATTGACAATGTAGGAGGTGACACATAGTGGGTCCCATGATATCTGAGGTCCTACTGCCTGTGAAGAGAAAGGCAGGACTCATAGAGGATGGAGATACAGCAGTGCCAGCTGTTTCTGGAGAACATACCTGCAAAAGGGCTCTTCTGAACCTGTGCATGACTGGGTCCATCCCAACGGGCAGCTGCACCATCTCTCAGATGGTTCTGCAGCATCCAACATGCTGCCAGAGCTTATCCAACTGCTTTAGCCATTGCCTTCTTCCTTGGGAAGAAAACCTATGTTCTGCAGTTCCTTGGTTCCGTGCCTCACCATGCTGGATGCAATCCTGCCTCCATGGCCTGTGCTCTGCAAGACTGGAGGAGGCAGGAGAAGGAAGGAGGCCAGGCCAGGACCTTGGAGACAGCAGTGAGGCCAACAGGGAGAGGTTGCATGTTTGGACTTGGGAGAGTCTTTTGGGCCTTAAATCACAACAGTGCTAAATTATTGCAATGGAGAGGCAGAGGGCATGAGCGAAGAAGGGGAAAATCCATGGACTCAATAAGAAATCGATAACCCCCCCGGGGTCATTTCAGCTGCCTTTCCCTGGAGGAGGGCAAGATGGAAGAGGGCTCTGCTGCTCTGCCCATCAGAGCAGAGACCCTGCCCGGGCTCAGCCAGAGCAGGGTGCCCAACGAGATTATTCAGGGGTGACTCCTCAGTTATATCCCGATCAATGCGTTCCGCAGGTTATTGGTGCTTCTTGTGTGAATCCCCTCGGAGCGTTTGCAGTAGTTAAGGGTGCTGTGAGCATCCTCTGCGCTGTGCAAGGCAGCTGCATGAGCTGCATCCCATAGGATGGAGTAGCAGGAGGTCAAAGGGACCTCTGCGAAAAGGAAAAGATTTATTTTCCTCTGTGTGGAGCACTTACCTTCTGAATGGAGCCAACCTAGCAAGGACAGAGAGACAGGGACCCTTCAGACTGAAAAATATCCCCCGCTCCAAGCCAATATCCCCCACAGTGGCTTGGGGAAAGTCACTTAACCTCCCTGCCTGCATTTCTGCAGCTAACTGTGCGTGAACATCCGTCCCCAGGGCAGAGCCCCAGGAGCCCKCACCTCGGCGCCCGGGTGCTGTTCACTGAGCCGATGGGAAGATCCCGTGACTGCATTTATGTCACTTGGATAAACCATCCCCTGGCACGTGCGCTGTGCCGTGGGGGGACTCGGTGGTGGCCCGGGACTGCTGGAGCGACGTGCGGTCAGGTGGCCTCAGCTTTATTAGCTCCGAGCAGACGTCTCCTTTTAAAGTAGTGGGAGAAAAGGGGAAAACAAATAAATATAAAATGCTGTAGTACCGTATCCTGAACTGAAGGTAAGCATTAGAAAGTAGCCCTCTTTGCCCTGTTATTTGCAGTCAGTTTTAATTAGGAGTCACCTATCAAATGCCAAAGCTGCAAGTGCAGCCACCCCATAGGCTCCTACACAACTTGACTTCTGGCTTTATATTTTATCCTTTCTGCAAGTCCCTGAGCCTGCAGCAGCTGTGGAAGTAGTGCCAGGAGAAAGGCTGCCCACAGCCATGTGGTTCGGCATGGGAGGAGATTGCGGAATAACCACAAGTGAAGCTGGGAATGATGCTCACATGAACGTCCCAAGCATGCCGAGAGGGAAAGGAGTGTTTGTGCAGGGATCAGCCTGGGGTACACTGAATTAAGGGCCCAAAAGTGCTGTGTCTCTTCTCCTGAGGGCTTCTTATATGCTGAAAGCAGCCCAGACACTTTTGGGGAACGACTGGGCTTCTTTGATTCTCTTGGGTGTCTCAAAAGCCAGGGGACACCGCGATGCCCCAATGCAATGCGGAGCCTTTGCATTGCACACATCAGCGTGTGTTTGCAAGATTGCTGTTCTGCTTATAACCCCCTTCAAGAGCAGAGCGTGTCCACGCTCCAGAACCTGCCAGTACATTTCCTCTGGCCAGGAATAGCCCATGAGTAATCCGAAGCAGCAGAGGTAATAAATATTAAAGAGCTGGAGGATGTTTAAGTGCACGGGCAGCGGTGCTGACATGCGCTGCGGGTGCGAAGAGATGGACTGAGTGCTCCGCACGTGGGCACTGGTGAAGGAAGCGCCTCTTTGCATGAAGGAAGCAGCTGAGACATGTGTTCCTTATGGGAGCAATGGTTTTCCTGGAGGGATGTGCCTGGACCAGTGGGGACAGATCCATTGGGAAGAAGGAGCATGCACGGGACTGAGATCCACCGTGAAACATCTACGCACCTTGTGTGAGTCTGAGGGCTGCAAGATCATAGGCTGCGTTTAGCATCTCGTGGCATGTGTGTTGGAGGTGGTACCTGGCAACTTTGCCATCGTGATGGGTTGGTAGAGCTGAGGCATCAGTCCCCAGCTCTTGGGTCCTGCAAATGGTCCTCCTTGCTCCTCTCAGCCCAAAGCGAGACCCTTTTCCAGGGAAAATTGGTGGTGAAGCGAGTCAAATGCTAGTTCTGTGCTGGAGGATCCTTCCAACCCCCAAACAGTAAGAGAAGAACTCCCTTCTTGCCCCCTGGAAACAAAAATCCCTTTTCCCTCAATCAGATATAAGGAAATACAGGCCATGGGGTAAAGGATTCTGATTTTTCATCCAAGTACCTGGAGCCAAAATGTCCATAAAGACCTTTGTGGTCCCTGCCAGGGTCCATGCCAAGGTGTGGCCGGGCCGGACAGGGCTGATTGCAGCGAGACCAGAAGGGTTAAAGGCCTCCTCGGAAGGCGTTTGATTTCTCCCGGAGCCGCGCGTGCCGGGGAGAACGGCAGCCCTCCACTAATGTATGCGCAGCTCCTGCAAGGCTAAAAATAGCCGGGATCGGAGGCCGTTCCTCCAGGATTTCACAGGCGCTCGCCCAGTTTTTAGCTCCTTTTTCTCGACCGGGTGACAAAGCGGAGGAGACAGCCTCATCCCTTGCATGAAGCCGCCGCGTCGGGGGTGTTGCGTGAGGGATGCCTCTTGACCCGTGCTGCACAGACCATGCAGGGCTGGGGTGATGCTCCGTGAATAACCCCGGGCCCGTGATGGCCCCTTGCAAGGCTGGGGCAGACCCCAGCGTTCCCCGTTGCTGCTGAGCAGCAGCAGCAGCTCTTCGAGAAGGAGCCTTCTGCCTCTCAAATCCTCTTGGCAGGTGTTTTTATAGCAAAGTGTTAAAAAAAAATCCAAAACACTTCCCATAGAGAATCACCCCCTCACTTACAGTCTCTGCTGACACATCTCCCTTTTCCTCTCTGCAAAGCTGTGGACATCCTGGTGGCTGAGGAGAAGAGGGCTTTGCTAAAGCAGATAGTCTTCTCCAGCGACTTGATTCCTGCTTTAGCATGGGTGGCCTCGATGGCCAGGTGGAGGGAAAATGCTGTGAATCCTGCCAATGCTATTCCGTGATCTCAGGACTCAGGCCCAGCTTTTCAGGATTTGCACTGAGATGTGGCCGTCATCCGCTTGAAGTGTCTTGGCTGCTAATTCAAATTCCACAGTTGGGAATGCTCAGCCATGCAGGTGCTCCAGCAAAATGTTCCTTCCTCCAGTCACTCATCATCATGCCTACCCCCTCAATGGCCTGGGTTTGGGCCTGTTACCCCAAACCAGGCTGTGGTTACTTAGGAATGCAAAGCTTGTAGGACAGAAAGCCCTTGCAGTATCTCTGCAGCTCCAGTGAACTCGTAACCAGCTAGAGGCTTTGCTTTCCTTTCTGCTGCACCCCATCGTTCCTCGAGGGAGTCCTTGAGACCGTGAGGAGATGAGGACATGTCCCTGTCTTCTCCTGGCCTCGCAAAGCTGTGCAGACGTCATCCATTGAGTTACCTGGTGGTTACCAGTGAGTCCATGTGATGCCAAACCACCTCTCAAGACCAGGTTAAGTGCTAGAATATTATGCTCATCTTTGTAGAGAGAACAAGAGTCGTAGAATTGTATCCTAGAACACCTCCCTAGAACATCTCCCTGGATGTGTCCTGAAACTTCCCTTGGCTGGAGCCAGGACCAGTCAAGTCCATCAGAAGACCTCCACCTACTCTCAAGACCTTCAGCTGCATCTGTTCCTGCAAGGCTTACTGGACTAGGACCACTTTGATTTCCAAAAGGAGAGCCCTGACATCAAACCATGTGAGCTCAAACACGCCTGAAATAAAAACTCACTCCAGCTCAACTCATCTCTTTCTGTGTAAAGTCATTTAGCAGCTTTGACTTAAAACAGAAGGTTGTACTGGAGGCAATAGCCCTTAGATGCCTGGGCACAATTTAAGTAAATAAATATGTGTAACATAAGCTCCAGTCCTTCTCCTCAGTATTCATAATTGATTTGGGATAAAGTCCTCGGATGTGACTACATCCCACGTGTGTTAGATGCTGTGACATATCTCTACAGCGCACAACACTCTGATACCCTCTCAAGCAGCCACTGCTCCCCAGCCTACTCCTTTACACAACACAGAGCGTGCTTCCCACGTTAAAATCAGGAAAAAAGGGGCTTTCGTGCCGTGTTGAAGAGGTCGTTGTTTTTCTTCTGGTTTAGGGCTGTGGGCCTTATGGAATGATTGGCAAGTGAAAACATAAACATGATTTCTACAAGCCCGTGTTGAAGCTGTAACAGCTCCCACTACAAAGCTATTCTCTTGTGCTATATTGATTTGCCGAGTGAGGAGCTGGAAGGAGGGAGTCTGCAAGCTGTTGGATATCCAGGGAAGCCCTGCAGCCCTTGGGGATGCACAGTGAGGCTGCCCGGGCACAACAGCTTGCAAAATCAGGGCCGTAATGACTATGCCCATGACACAGTCATGAATATATTTGCGAATAAAGAACGGTTGACCAGGTTCTTACTCTTGGATATATCTGCAACAACCTGCATTTGGAAAAAATTGATAAATCAGTGTGAGGAAGTGGGGCTGCTCTGTTGCTTTTGGTTGTGATCTTTCGGTCAGTGAGTAAGCTAGAGGAAAATATCTTCCAAGAAGAAAAGAGCAAGTCACAAAGATGGGTTCCTGAGACACCTCCCAGGCTAGAGGCACGTGTGTCTGTAGCCTCTAGCAGACTCAGCTGCAGTTATGCCCTTGCCCTGGTTTTCTGCCCCACGCATCTGCTGGAGGTTGTGACCCTCTTCTCTGTCAGCAGAAAGAAGTTGCACACCTAGAGCTCTACTGCTTGATCTCATAGTCCCAAATGTATGCTTAAAAATCTAAAAATGGGATTAAAAAAGGACCATGGATGATTAGCCACAGGAGATGGTATAGGTGCATGTCCCATTCTGCTGGCATCACAACCACAGCAATAATTTCCTCCTGCAGAAGTGCTGGGAACCTTACTCTGAAGCTATCAATCACTTCTTGCTTTGTATCAGAGCCCCCACACCAGCGCCAAGATATATCAGCATGCAAACATTGCAGCTGTGGGAATCGGGTCCTAAAAATCTGACAGCATCATGGTTTTATTGTCTCTCTACTACTATTTGATGGTATTGACTCTTTTCAAGGAGGAGTTGATTTGTAGGCTTTCCTTAAATAGTGAAAATGATCTCATGATGAACATCATTTCTGCAGTGATTGTGGTTAAGTGCTGGAACAAGTTGCCCTGAGAGGCTGGGGAGTCTCCAGCCTTGGAGGTTTTCAGAACTCAACTGCACAAGGCCATGGCTTAACTTCAACGTTACCCCCTGCTTTGAGGGGGCGTTTGCTCCAGAGACCCTTCAAGGTCCCTTCCAACTTATATTATTCTATGACTTTATGGTTTGATTCTTTCCACTGTGTGTTTCATAAAATAAGTCAGATGCGTTTTTCGTGGTTGTTGTGTAGTAAAGCAATCTGTGTTTTTAAGCAGCTTTAGACTCGCTTGAAATACAGAATGATTACAGCCTCTCCCACACAGCAGMAAACTGGCACTATGGCTCTTTCTAGTAGGTAATTCACTTGCCAATAGTGTTTCTCAACAAACACGACTTTCGAAARTGAACGTGCATTCAAGGATCATCTTACTCAAACGTAAACATCTAAAGAGCAGGGGTTTCAGTTCACATGAAGGCAGCTGTTTTCTCTGATGTGGTGGTGATCGTCTCTGTGAACCAGGGTTTTTGCAAAACATTTGGGTTGACCTTTTGACTTTAGAGGGGACAGATCCAGGCTAATGCACCTGAGAATCTCTTTCGTTTTTTTGTATTTTCTAGTAGAAATAAGAAAATAGCAAAATAATACCAACTTTCATGAGAAGATGAATAGTGGGATAGACAAGGAGTTTGTGACTGCTGGAGAACCTGAACAGGGATTGATGTCAGCAGGTTGATGTACAGTTTGGCTGAACAACCCAAGTAATCCACTTTTCTGATCTTGATGTAGCATTGCATTGAGCGTTGCATAATCTCATTGGGTCTCATCAGTTCTTAAGCCTGATCCTGGACCACAGTCATTTTGTGATTAATAAGAAGGTGGAAAAAGTGTCCAGTTAGAGTTCAGATTTGGTACTGAGGTAACAACAAACTCACTATCCCAAAAGGCAGTTTTCTCTATGACTTACTGGCCTACAAAGCTGATAAATGATCTCATGCCACAAACATCAGCTTTTTAAGGGTCTCTAAAGTGTTGAACAAGCTTGTTTTGTGCTTAGTGACATTCTCCTTAAATAAGCAAGACATGGGCTGAAGATTATTAATTGTCTAATAGGTGCTGATAGAAGCAATTAACTAAATGAATGGTGGTTGTGCACTGAAGTACGTTTACCAGGCAGGAGAAGGAAGAGATTGCAAGGTAGGACTGAAATACTTGATGAACACACTTCTTGTCACATTTTATTCATTCTCGGGCATAAACTACATCAAGAAATGTTGAAAATGAAAAGACTTCACAAAGTCCTGATGATTCTGAGTTTGAAAATCGGGGCCCAGACGAAAGCCACCAAAGTCATGAGAGGTCTTGTCTATGTAGCTGGGATGACTTAGGAGGAGGCTGGATTAAGGAAAGCTTTAGGCATTATTCAGTCCAGCGAGAGGATTTAAAGCATCCTGGCTTGCTTCTTGAGATGGCAAGTGATATTTCCCGGTTTGGCCTCCAGCTGCTGGCAATTAGAGGTTTTCAGCCTTCCTAAGGTGGACAATTGTGTTTAAGGGCCACTGACAGCGTGATGCTCCCTTTACRTTGTCGCAGAAGGAGTGGCGGTGGGAAAGAAATAGGAATAGCAAGTCTTTCCACTTGTGTAAAAGAAATTCTAATAGGTTTTACTGATACAGACAATGGTTTAACGAGATTCTATGACAAGATCACTTATTTACTGCATGGGGTACAAGAAATACACAGGATTATCAAGGACACCTTCCCATTGAGCCACAGGGTTCAGGTTGGACCCTCTTGCTTTCCACACTCCTCCTCTGAGAAGACTCTGGGTGCATCTGGATCCAGGTCCCAGGCCTGGTCMACAGTTTATGACTAAGGAGCACGTCCACCACAAACGTGTCCAACCACGATGGGGTATATTCAGGCAAGGAAGCCGAGCAGGGCCAGAGCAGCAATTCCCTCCTCCACACTAGGCCAGGAACCATTCCCCATAGGCCAYTTGGATGCAGCCACTTTGTTCTTGRGGAGTTTAATTCTCTGGAAGCAGCAAGATCGTGGTGGATCAGCACCTGGATGGGGCCCACGGATAGTACTTTGATACTCAGAAGAAGGAGCAGTAATTATCCATCTGTGGCTCCTTATTGCTGATGSCAGCATTCTAACAAAGACCAAAAATCTCCAACAAACGATGATATTGAGCCTGTTAATTGTGATGGTAACTTTGATTTTATTTTTCATAGACAGCATTTTATTTTGTGCTCCCCTGCTGCGTGCATGCTGCATCTTGTATTCCTTTTACATCCATTAGAATGGAAATAATTCATTACAATTAAAAAAGTGGGCCAAAGCCTCAGCTGGTGTGGGTTGCTAGAGCCCTGTGGATGCCAGCTCGCCCCAGCTGAGATCTGCCCTTACGTAACCTCGTTTCGAGGGTGCATTGAGGCCGCCTCCGTTTGCAGCCTTCCAGCCGAGCGGTTACACACGTCCTCATTTCCTCCCATCCAAGGAGGAGGCTTTTGATCTGCAAACACCCTGTACTCAGCACAAAGGGGCATAAGGACAATGGCTGCGTCCACGAAATAGCAGCAGCGTCGGTGGGTGAGATGGCAGGAGGGAATTGGCGACTGAAGAGCTCTCTCTGTTCCACTTCTCCTCGTCTGCATGCCACAGGTTGGTGGGGGACACGGCATCCTTCAATACTGTGCATGGCACCAAGGGCAAAACCATCACCTTGTCACGCCAAGGGAAAGGACAGCAGTCTGGAGAGACCTGAAGGAGGCCAAGGAGATGCTGGGGCTCYTCTACCCCAGCAGGAGGGAAGGCTCCTGGGGACAGGCTGCGAAACAGGCTGGGCTCTGAACCAAGCTGGTCTTCCTCATTGATGCAAGGACTCAGGCAAGGACCTGGGTTCCTGCCCATTCTTGCATGGCTGATCCCTACTCATAGCTAGTCTTGGGGAAGGATCTCCTGCCCTTCTGTGGTCCTGGTAAATGCTACTGAGCCAAAGGCTGCAGCCTGCTCCACAGAGTTTATATCTTGCCTCCCTAGAGGTCTGTTTCTTACTTCAGGCACTGAATAAGCTCTCCTGTTTTTCAAGACAGGACTAGGTTCTCTGGCAGCTGCAGTCACCTTTTCTACAGCGGTAAGCTTGGTTGTTCTTGGCCAAAKAAAGGTTCCAAACTGAGATTGTTGGGAGAGATCCGAGTGCACCGAATCCTTCCMTCTTTCTACATGTGTGCACTAGTAAATTGGACAGTTTAAAGGCCTGTGCGTAGGCACTGTKACCTTCTTCACGCTGGTAAATCATTACTGAGATCGGTGGGTTTGGCCAAAGCTGACCAGATGGTTCCAGGACATGGTTCATAACAGTGCAGGGTCCAATATAGGGTATGAAGCCACGTACCTGGTTTTGAGGATGACAGGGTTTAATACTGTGGTTAGCCTGGGTGAGTTGACCTCAGGGGTAGAGAAATTCCTCATATCCTTCATTCAGAGCCACCTCTATAAATCGAATGGGGCCAAGGCACCAGCACAGTCCTGCAAGAGTCCACACTGCTAAATCGTCAGCAAAGTCCTCAACAGTTTTGGCCAAGGCCAACCAGAATGGACCATAGTCACCCTCTTGGAGCAGAAAGAGATGCGCCCACATGAGGGGGAGACTTGCCGGCTGGCCAAGGACAACGGCTGGTCATTGACCTGTTCAATTTAATGGTATTAAACTCCATCATTTCCATGGGTGCTTCTGCTGAAGCCCTCACTGAGACAGCTAAGAGCGCTTGGACCTCCATGTGAACCATCACTCTCCATAGCACTTTATTTATTTATTTATTTATTTTAATTGCAGTAGGACCTCTCCTTTCCTTCCCCCTGGAAGTACCTGATGCTCTCCCCAAAGATTATTTGACCATTTTTCCACAGCGGGGCGCTTTGGCTCCTTAGAAAATGTGCTTTGGCACTGGGACGGCRCTGACTTTGCCCCGCTCCGCTTGTGTGCTGCTGCGACATACGTAGTAAATAAACGGGAGGGTAATTATACCGCCAGGAATTCCGGGAGCGTTGCCAGAAGGAAGGGAACAGCCAGCCCTCTGTGCATCAAAATAAATAAATAAATAAATAAATAAGCACCCCTTCCCCTCCCCCTGCGACCTCAAATTAGTTATATCTCTTGAAGGCACGATGAGCCTTGCAACTAAAAATACATAGGTACACACAAATACACGCGCTCGTATATAAAAATAACCAGCGTTCAGAGAAGAAAGCATCCCAAGTTAGGTTCCTGTATCCAAAATTAAGCTCTTAAATAAATAAATTAGTCTGCTTTTCAGAAGCGYGGAGCAGTGAATGGCTTTCCCTGACATAAGAGGAAGCGGCGTGTTGCTATAGATTGAAGATCAGGCCTGAATATGGATTTGAAAGTCTAATTATAGACTCCTGTTTGCTACCAGCTTGACCGAGAACAACAAATTTCAGGTGAAATGACATTGATTTTTTTTTCCTCAGTGTTTGTCTACACTTAACCAGGGTTAGTAAAAGGAGGAGGAAGGAAAAAAGTCAAGCAAAATACCCCAAAGAAGATGCAGATATACTGGAGTAAATCTGCTTACACCAATGCTTGCACTTTCCCATTTCAGAATAGGTATTAACGGTGTTACAGCTGGGTGAAATTTTATATTGATTAGTTAAAGAGGGTTTTAGTAGTTGTTAAAAGCCTGCCAGGTGGAAAGGCTGCTGTGTTCCCATTGCTCTAGCATTTTCCCTGCCTGGTGTCAAAGGGAAAGGGGTTTTCCTCCTGCCTTCCTCTTTTYGTTAAGTTTGGGTTTGAAGGATGCTAAAGAGAAATCAATGTATTTTTGCATGGAGAAAAAGGTAGATATTTCAGGCCCAAATTATGCTACAGGACTGCAGAGGTCACGGTCTTGCGTGGTAAGTGGGTAGGGGCAGATATCTCCTAATGGATATTCCAGCCTGGAGCAGATTTGCCATGGTTGGGTCTCACCATATCCAGGGAATATATCCATCCTGGGTGCAGGAACACAGGCTGGTAGAATGGTGCTTCCCTGGGGGTTTTGTGTGGTGGTAGTTTGAGGCCTGGGTTAACACTGACACATCTGGGTTCTGCTGTTGACCTGTTCAGAGGACTTTTGGTGCTCTGTSCCTCAGTGTCCCTGCCTTTGGAATGGGGATAATGCAGCTGCCTTTCAACCCCCAAAGACTGTGGGCATAACAGCCAAGAGACTTAGACGTAGTTGGTTTTGCAGTGGCTCTGGCTGCTGATGGAGACAGGATCCGGGACATACATCGGTCCAATCCATTTTCATGTTCTTTTATGCTTGTTGCCTCCAAGTTGCATTTTTTCTCACTGTGGCGTGCTAGAAGTGGACTTGTTTAAACTGCATGGATGGTGCGAATCCCAAGAGATCAAAGTAGTATTAATGATGATGATGATAATTGTAGGACATAGTGGCCCTTCTGCTAGTTTCCCTCTCCTCAGTCTTTTTAGGTAGCCCACCCAAACTGGAGTGCTCATAAAAGCAAAAATGGCCTTAAGAAACACTGGAGGTAGCTGGGGGGACAATGTGAAGAGCAGAGATTTGCAAGAAATGATCTATGAGAAGGAACTGAAAGAAATCAGTGGGTTTTTTTCAGTCTGGACGAAAGGAGACTGAGGAGTTACATGATAACTATATGTACATGGTAACTATCTGTACRAACAGATGAAAGACTCCTGCAGAGAAAGACAGGGAATAAACTCTTGTCCTTGTCCATAGCTGAAATGGTGGGAAACAACCAGCAGAACCTTCAGCAAAGAAGTTTAGTCTTCACGTGGTGGGAAGTTTTGAAGTGGGTTCGTGGGCAAGGGTGAGCCTGTGCAAGACGACTGGGTGAAGATCTCTCAGGAGAGTGTTTGGGAGATGATGCTCTCTTTTGGGCTTGGACAACTCCTTATAGGCACAACGAGCTTTATTTTTCAATGGTTCCGTGGTTCTCTGATGCTATTAAATCCAGCCGCATGCGCCTTTTCTTTGCTTACTTCTTGAGCCATAACGACTGGCATCCCCCARCTCTTCCTGATGTGATAAATTACACTTATTTCTTTTCATATGCTCACATAGGGAAGACAGGCTTTCCGTGTCATTTAGGGCATTTAACAGGTCTYTCCGTGGGCATTTGCAGCCCCCTTGGGCTCTGCCAGATCTACGGCACCAGTTTGGGTAATACCGCCCTTACATGAGTGTTGAGTCCCCTACATGAGTGTCGAGCTCCATCTGGTGGCTTTCCGGGGACATTTCTGGTGTCCTCTGCTTTTTTTTTGGTCATCTGTGGTTGTGAACTGAGAATGGAGAGGAAGGACGATGTGTCTGCGGAAGGGCTGCTTCTGCTTCCCTCCCTTCACCTTGGGGATATGGGAGCTATCAAGGCTTTATATCCTTTCCTGTCTTGCTCGCTGGGAGGTCTTGCTTCTGGTGACRTGGAGCGGTCTAATCATCTGAGTTGTGGTGCAAGTCAGCGTTTTCCCACTCTTGCAGTACAAAATTCACAGATTCTCAGATCCTGCAGGGGTTGGTGTTAGAGCCAAGGAGATACCTACGTCCGTCAGCAGGCTCCCTTTCCCCCATACAACCTCCTCCTCTTCATACGCCTTGGGTTTTGTTGCAAGCCAGAGCCTCACACTTGGCTTTTCCTTCTCGTTGCTGCAGGTATATACGAACCATGTACCTGGGGATCCAGAGTCAGAGACGGAAGGAACACCAGCGGCGTTTTTACTGGGCTATGATGTACGAATATGCAGACGTAAATATGTTGCGCCTCCTGGAAACCTTCCTGGAGAGCGCCCCTCAACTGGTGCTACAGCTCTGCATAATGATCCAAAAGAACCGTGCAGAAACATTACCATGTAAGTGGTCCCCTCGTCCGTCCTTCCCCACCTTCCCCTGTGATCCATGTGCTCAGCGGCCGATGGATGTTTTATTAAAGGTCCATACTATGTAACCTGTTGCATAAGGGGTTCCCACTTTGGACAAATCTCCACAATGCATTCATACAGTAAATTTATGTTCATTCTGCTGAGGATAAACAGTATCAATCAAAATATGAGATTCAGCTCTTCCACACCTGGTCCAGTCTAGAGATAAGCTGATATTATCAGGAGGAGTCAGCAATTCCATATTACTCTTGCAAGTTGCCAACATACATYTGTATGCCTGACACTGAGCAAACACGATCCTCCTCTGCCTCAGTTTCCCTCCAAACCTATGTGGAATGATAAAATTGGCCACACTTGGATTTGTCTTGTGAGGTTCAATGCCTGTGCAATGCCCCAATGGTGTAAAGTTGTAATGGAAGGGGCTGGGTTTTATAGATTTAGGTTATAGGACCATTTTTAAGGAGTACCTAGGAAGTAAAGCTTGTTCACTGTGATTCTCAGCAAGTTTAAGARAAAAGAAAGTTGGGGGAAGGTAGTTGGGGCTGCATCATGGCAGAGATGTCCTAGGGCAGGTGTCTTTGCTAAGACAGTTGTGTAGACAAGCAGAGGTTTGGAAGTCCCCGCAGAGACCAGCGGGCCAGGTCCGTGCTGCAGTGACGTTCTGCAGCACGGGCAGTGAGGCCAGCTGTAGATGGCAGCCAATGGCCTGTGCCCATGTCCCAGTCCTGCTGTGAGCAGCTCCACCAGACCCGTGCCCATTGACAAACTGACCTAAGAGTCACCAGCTTGGGAGGGAATGGTCCTTTCCAAGGACCAGCGGGGTGTSAGCTGAGGAGATGCTGGGTCTTTCAGCTCCTGTTCAATCCGCACACAGCGGGTAGCACTGAGGTAGCATTTCCCAAAGATTTCCCTGTCCAGCATAACTGAGGAGTCTTCTGACATTTGGTCTGGAACCAAGCAGCAACTCAGGGTTAGATTGACTCATTAGACCAAGATCAGCACTATGAGCCTCGGCCAGAGCATCAGTGAACTTGGACTGCTCTGTCCTTCCTCCCCGTTGACCTCATGGCTGTTTCTAGAGGCCTCCTTCTCCTATTTATGTAGTCGTCTTCTGAAACTTTCCATCACAAGATCTCCAAGCCTCCACACTGCTCACACAAGGATCGCACAGCTTTTCTACAAGTTCTACTACAGCAGCTCACATTTACTTTACTTTTTTCCTGCTGCATCTAGTGATTATTATTAACCCTACCAGAAGTACATAAATCCTAAGTGAGGAGGCTTGCCAGAGCCTTATGCAGATTGGTGGCCTCACCCCAGAAAGCACTAGGTGAAATTCATTGGTCTCTCGCTCCCTTCATGAAGTCAGACAACATGCCCTAATAATCCCTCTAGGCTTAAAAATCCACAAATGTTTCAGTTTGCCACATCCAGGCATGGCTGCCCTAATCCAGTGAGCAAGCTGCATCGTTTTGCTCCCTCCATCAACCACGTTGTTGTTGGGTTCCTCTACCGAAGCGAGCAAGCTGTGCTCCCCTCCAAGGCAGCACATGTGCCCGCCTGATGCACCTGCCTCTCTGAACCCCGAGGGCCTCTGTCCCTGGCACGCGCCAGCAGATGAGCTCCCCAGGTCCCCAAAGCACCTTTTCCCTTCGGTGGTTGTGTCTTCCTCCTCCTGGCTGGAGTGTTGTTATGCAGAAGGCAATTAAATGCTGAGGGGACCTGCTATGAAAGGGAGCAGCAAAGGTTTTGCCTTGAAGGAGGGAGAAGCCAAAGGAAATGGAGATTTTTCCATCCTCTAAGCCCCCTTTTTCTCTGTTGTTAAGACCACAATCCTGCTTGCTGCAGGAAGCTATGCTAGGGTCTTCAGCAAAAACACCTGCTAATGTCTCCATGTCCTAATTAAGAAGCTGTGGAAAGTGAGTAAATGGAATGACTATTGGAAAATAGCCATATTTTCTYCTTGCTTCCATGCTAGGGTTTCCATAGGCAGGTAGGAATTACTTCCAGAGACTTTCAGTGCCATTCAGTACATGCAAGTACACAAGGAAAATGGGTCTYTACTCTCCTAAGAACTAGAATCTCCCTTGTGATGTGTTCATCACCAACAGCAGCCRTGCTAGAGCTGGACCTTCAGCTCCAGCCTTAGTAAAGTTTGGAATTAYTCCCTCCCTGAGTTTCTGTGAAGGTTGGATTTGTTCTTTCAGAACATCACTGATACAAAGTCGGAGTAGATCTCAGCTTAGCTGCCGTTGCCTGGTGGCTCTGAAGAGCAGAAAGGAGCACACACACACAAGAAATAAAGCTGTAGGAACTCAGTGTACTCAGGTGAGCAGATCTGACCTGGAAGATGCCCGTGGAGGCTGCACACAACCTGAGCTGTGATACTTGTTCTGTGGCCACTGTGCCAACCAGGACTACATGAGCTATTGAATGTGTATGTGTAAGGAGCTGGTGTTCCTATGCGAGCCCTTTGCAAACAATTCATCTCTTAAAACTGCAGCTGTCTGAGATCAACAGTCAGTCTAGAACAGAGTGTTGGAGGAAGGATGCCTCCAAACACGGATTAGCTCATGTCCAGTGGTACCTAAGTAGGTGAGATGAGATGCCTGCCCTCCATGGGTACCTTTCTCCAGGGCATCTTAGAGGACTAAACACATACTCTTTAGCTCTCTATCCCTATCCTTTGTTCATTCCCTCAATTCTCAGGGACAGGATTCTCTCCGTTTCTGAGAATTTGGATGTGATACAAAAACAGGCTGGCCATTTCCACCATATTTCTGGGTGGCTCTTGGCAGAGGACCTCTCTGATGTGACTCAGATGCCAGTYGCATTGTGTCTTTAGGAGAAAACATTGTCAAAAGAATAAAATCCCAGGTCTTCAGTTCATAATTACTCCCAGAAGAAAATCCACTTAAATTCTTAGAGAACAAACTATCCTTAACCCACCTCATCCTGCCGAGGTGCCTGCATCTGCCCAACGATTGGAAAGGAGTAGGTATTACCAGCTTAAAGGAGACGTCCAACTCCTAGACATTTAATGAGGTGAGAGGGATTCTGCTTTTTCAGCATAAATCTCCTCTTAAATAGGTTTTCTTTTACTTATTTTTTTGTGTGGTTTCTTTAAGACTTATTAAGAMATAGGAGCACCTCTGATGTCCTTCCACTCACGTCATGAGCGCCTTGTGCACTGCTTTTGCTGGGAATTTGTCTGCCCGAGGCTGCCGTATTCAGAACATTTTCCCCACAAAAAGAACTGTCTCTCTACCGATGCTTGAGCTGTCTTTTCCAAAACCCTGCTGTTGATCTGAAAGAGATTTTCAGCGTAAGTCTTCATTATGCAAAGTCGTGTTGAAATCTCTGGGATTTTGAGAGGTGCATGCACTCTCTGCAGCCAGCGATAAGTAGTCTGAAGCTGCTCAGACATTTAAGAAAGAAACATTAGCTTTAGCCTGTCTGAGGGTCACTGCTTGAAGCAGTGTCAAATGAGTTAGGCCCTAAWAGGAGTTTTAGTCATCTTGGCCATGGAGATATGTTGGCTGCAGAGTTATCATATGTTGGTTGCAATGGGATAGTGAAATCCTGATGTGCTTCCCAAAGCAAGATCTAGCAAAATTATACTAACTCCTCAGAAACAAAATAAAAATAAAGATGAACTTTGATCAGAAATGTCCCTCAGACATGATACAGAAAGAGTGAGGACATGAGAAAACAGATGCTTTTGCCAATTTTCAGCCATATGAGGCACAAGAGGTTTATGGGAAGTAGTCAACGTGGATGTACAAAGGGGGAACCCTGCTTAACCATTCTGATAGCCTTGAGTGAGAGGATGACTGGATGGGTGGATGAGGGGAGAGAACTGGATGTTGTCAACCTTGACTTCCGCAAGGCTTTTGACACTGTCTCCCATAGCATCCTCATAGGCAAGGGAGTGTGAGTTGACCTGMTGGAGAGCAGCTCTGCAGAGAAGGACCAAGGTGACCATGAGCCAGCWAAGTGCCCTTGTAGCCAAGAAGGCCAATGGAGTGCTGGGGTGCATTAGGAATAGCAAAGACARCAGGTCTTGAAGCTACTGCCAAGATAAATTTGGGTTAATTTCTCTTGATGACAAGTCAATAGTTAACCAGTAATATACAGCAAGTAATGGATATACTATGAAGTGCTTAAGAGCTGAAATGTCCTATTGGTTRTAGGACACAAAATACATCCCAAGACACCAGGACTTGCTGAGAAATGTTTTGAGATCTCAAAACCATTCCCTATGTGAAGGACAACAAATGAGTGGGGCAATTCTTAGGCACTCCCTGTTTCTACTCAGACTCCAAGGATCCAAGTGGTGGCCTCAGCTTTGGTGGCCAAGTTAAAAAAGTTGCCTTTAGCATTTGATTGCCCAAGGGTGTGATTTCTAAATGGGACCAACACTGGCCTATRTTTAATTTAGCACAGTAAAACTTTGCTCCCCTGAGTCACTCAGTTCTGGGGTTCACATGAGCACTATCCACGCTAGCTTGGACCAACAGAGCCAAACAACTCTCCAGCACTGCCTGTGAGTCAGGATGGAGCAGGGATCATTCCCAGGAGGCGGTTGGGATGTGGTCACGAGATGGCAAGAGCTGGGGCCAGAGTGTGCCAGTTAGATGCAGGGTTGAAGAACAATTCCTGCAAATGTTTGTTTCTTAGGAGACATTCAACCACAAAGGATTAAGGTGGGAGATGCCATCTCTAAAGGAAGAGCACATACAGGGAATGTGCTTGCTGTGGGGTGTTGCAGCCTGTTTTCCATAGGTGGTTTTCTATTTAGACTCCCTGGATATCCACATTTGAGTAGTGCTCAAAAATGAATCCAGAAACCCAAGTGCAAATCTCTGTGTCCTCGCTTTTTCAGAGTCCTATAACCATTATAAATAAGCCTTTCTACACATGCACTAGATTCCACATGGCTCGCTACCCAAGAAAACAGCATGTCTTCTACACTTTCTGTTTTGAATAGGTGAGACATTGAATCAGGCCTAAGCAGAGYCCCTTCTCTCCGGAAGCAGAGAGCCGTATCCCTTCTTTGGCCGGGGTATTTTTTCTGATATCCATCAAGATAACAGTAATGTCGACTCTAAAATCATTGGTAACTGGAGTCGTAGTATCTGGGATGGGCAGGAGGTCTGCCAGGGTCAGACTCTGGTGTTTGGCTTGGGCTGTACRGAGAAAATAAGGTTCAACAACTTTGCTGGTGCAGTTGGAGGCGTATTCTRTCTCTCTCCTTCATGAGGAGATGAGAAATGAGATGTCCATCACCCAGTTATGGTTCCTGTGACAGAAGAAGGATGAGCAGAGAAGCAGTTGCTTGTTCTTGTGTGGGCAGAAGAGAAGGACTGCACCAGTTGTGTGCATGGTGAAAGGCCATGGTATATGGGGAGGAATTGGGATAATCCTCATTGAAAGTGTGCCCTGATTCAGCCCCAGTCTCCCTCTAAACGCTCACCCACAAGCCAGGGAGACACCTCCCTAAACAAACAGATAGCTCCAGACGTAGACGTGACGCCCCTGGGAGGCCACTCATGTGACTCAAATGCTTTGCCAGACCAGGGCATATGGCTCTGTTCCTGCCTTCTCCTCCTCCTCCTCACCAAAGCCAGATGACATATAGCTTGTTTGATGCCCTGCTGGAAATGAGTCGCTGGGCTCGGGCCAGTTCCCAGCAGCAGCACAAAGTCATCTCCAGAGCTGGCAGCGGGCACAGCGCGGGGMATGCGAGCCCCATCCCCAGCCATATTGTCCCAGCACCATGGGGAAGGACGGGATCCTGCAGCCTCCTGAAGCCCGTGACTGCGTTTTTTATTGTTATTTTTTCCCCCAAAGGAATTTGGAGCAGGCCCAGAGAGGGACGTCATCCTTCTCTCCCTGCCCGTCCCCACATGCAGCATCTCTGTCCACCACCTTCCCGTAGCTCCTGTTCTGTTATTTTTTTGGAGCACCRATTCAAACCCTTCTGTCCCCGTATCACGTGCCACCAGTGCACATCTTGCATGGCAGAGCCCATAAACATGAGTCACYGTTCACGGGACAGCATTGGCAGGCGGCCAGCGCTGCCGGTTTTAGGCTTTGTAGAGGGTGCTGATCATGAGGGGAGATGTTTCCTCCTCAGAGCMCTACACAAGCACTAGCCCGTCCTAGGAGCCACAGGCCAATTGGGAAACTGAGGCAYAGAGGGAGGTTTCATTAACCCAAGGTCTTAAGGTTCTTTCAGGCAATTTGCCTTTCCCTAGTCCCAGGTTCATGATTATRCCCTAAGAGAAGGTGGCTGGATGCTGCTATGCAAGTACCTGGTGAAATATATGGAAATTCATCTCTTTTGGTCCTCAGGTTGTTCTAATGAGCAGCTAGGGGTTTCACCTCAAGCATCCGTAAGAGCCTGAGAGAAATAACAGGACCAAAATCMCTGGAATAGTGAAGGAAACAACTTTTGTTGTTGTTGTTGTTCTGGAAACTCTCATTTGTTTTATATGATTAGCTCAGGGTCACAGTTCCAAATCCATGAGTGCAGAAGATGTTTTGAARTAGTGGAAATCGCTTCCCTAAATGCCTTTTGTCCTAAGTGGCATTTCATCTACCTCGTGTCCTCAGTGCCCTTGGTCYGTTCATGTCCTTGCAAGGATGCTCGTTGAAGGGGAGATAGTGCTGGAGATGCTGCTAGAGATATTGCCAGGTCATCATGATGGAGCATTTCGAGTGAATTCCCTTGGGATCTCCCACGGGGCTTCAAATCCTCTTCTCCATGGCTGTTCATTTTAGGGAGTTCTTTTTTTTTCCCCTCAATGTGACACTGAGATAGTGGTTGAAGACATTCAAATGAACAGGAATTTCAGCTAAAGACTTTCTAATTACAGTGATGACTATGCGGAGGACATCTCCCTGTAAGCACAGTGGCAGCTCGTGCAGCCTGTGACAAAAATACACATGTATGAGAGTGCATTTCCAAACAACCTTATCTATACACAGGAAATCACGGTGGCTTCTCTCCCAGATTTCCACTGGAGAACTAGCCCAGGTGATTGGTACCTGGCTAAATTCAGACCAAGGTTTAGACTGGATCGTTGCTCGTTCTTGCATGTGTGGTGTTAGAGCAAGAGACACGTGCAATTGGTGGTGCTGAGTTGCTGTCTGAACCAGGTTGCAGCTCTGTCCCTATGAGCTTCAGCTTGCTTTTTGGAGGATACCCTGGGAAGAGGATGTCCTGGGACCTTGTGGGAAGATCCTGGAGAGATATTGGCACTTGTGTAAGGTGATCCTGGAGATATTGGCACTTGTGTAAGATAGGCTGAGTTCCTCACTGCTGGGGGAATTATCAGGCTCTATGGATGCAGTGCCCCCAGTTTAAGTGACAGCAGCAGCCATCCTCGTTGGAAACACCATCAGCTGTAGCCACATGCCAATAGCGATGTCGAAACACCATCAGTATAAGATAAATGGACTTTCTGCTTTGGTGGTTAACATCCTTGAAACAACATCAGCTGTAAAGGGAGGCAGTTTGCTTTTGTTGATGGGAGAAGGGAAGACACTGAGGGTTTTTTCTCACCCTGTCTAACAAATAGGGGAATTTCAAAATGAAAGAGTCATTTAAGAGGTGTATCAAAGAGACCTCAAAAGAAATGATTCAGTCTTATTGCAAGGCCCTCACACTCTTCTACTACCTGCTTGCCTCTAACTTCCGTGGGCCTGAAATTATTCACCAAATTCAGCCCAGGTTCCTAAGTGGTTTTAGTGCGATTTTGTAGTTAATATTCTTTAACTCCGCAATTAGACTCCAGATGAAGGTTAGGGAGGCTGGACACACTTTCAGAACAGGGCTTTCCTCCATAAGGCAGGGCTCTGCACCTCAGTTATAGCAATAGGGTCATGCTGGCATTTCCTCAAAGGCGGCTGTGAAACCATAGCTGAAACTGCATTTATAGCAGGAATAAGCTAAACTACCAAAATATCTGCTTTTTTATCCTGGCRTAAGGCCACCCACACATCTGCGTTAGGCCTTTCCTAAGCTCTAGCTGCTGTGTCCAGGTTCCTGGAATACCAGAAGTGGTCTGGACACAGAGGCCACCTGGGCTGATTTATCCTCATGAAAAGCTTTTATGATAACATAAAAATCTCCAGGTTGAACATAGGTCTTCCGTATCATTTTTAAGGTAAGGAGGATTATGTGAGCTATGCTCGTGGTAGCCAGAGGACTTGTGCACGGCCTGCATCTCTACAAGCAAGCTGGGCAGTACTTGAGCCCAAGCACCAGAACGTAGTGACTGTTAACATGGCTCATGGTGCAGTATGGACCAGGTGCTCCTTTCCCAAAGCTTTCACAGGAATGGGAAAATGAATTAGAATATACCAGGAAGCATTCCTAAAGGAAGATTCAATACAGCCGTTCTGTTTTAGATTCTGGGAGAGTCTTATAGTATGGACCATGCAGACTGTGCTAGTTGGCCTCAGAGTCAGTGGATATTCCTGGCACAGTTTTATTTGCTAGTTTACATGTAGCCACAAAGGTCCAGGCTCTTTCAAGGCCTGAGTTCCTCTGTGCTAACCTGGCTTTCATCTCTCAGCTGGCTTTTTAATGAGCTATATTTGATGCAGAGCTAAATATTGCTTAGCTAAGTGAAGTGAGTTTCGTCTTCAGAATCCCTGTATAAAGRCTGAGAATTCAGCTTCAATTAAGACCTTCCAGAACTTTATCAGCTCTGTCAGGGTGTCAGCAGCTTTTTCTCATGTACAGATAGGCAAAAAACTGAAGTTCCTGTGGTCTGCATCCCAGGAAAGAGATAGGACTGTTAAAGACAACCAGATCCCAAACCTCCGTGCCTATGAGGTCTATGTGCATACACAACTGTCAGGATCTGCTTCCTTCTCATTGACCTAGCAGGGAGATATTTTCTTTCTGCTGCCACTTTCTTGAGGATATTGGTAGCTGTCCTGCTGTTCAGGAAAATGCAACTCAAATACGGTCTGTCCACGGGACACTTTTCTCATCAGCAGGGTCTGAGTTCACAGAGGAGATGAATAAGAGGAGACCTGACAAAGGTATGTGAGCTAATGAGAGAACAGATTGGACGAATGCAACCAGTCACCTCTTCTAGCACTAGAGGGAAAGGGGCATTTGGGCCAGCTGAAAGGTAACAGGATGAAGGAGGAGAAAAGCAAGTCCTTTTGAAACACACGGCATAGTGAAGCTGTGAACCTGAGCTCCACCAGGCACTGCTAAGGCAAGGACTGAGAGGAAACTAAACAGGGATCTGAAAGTTCTGGGGTCACCAAGGACATCTACAGTCGCGTTAATTACATGAAAGGAGAAGGTTTTGAACACAGTCGTGTTTCAGGACTTGTGCCAGCCTTTAGCTGGCATGACTTGGAAGGCAACTCCCTCTGACACTGTCTTTCTATGGACTTCTGCAGTCTCACAGTAAAAGGCTCATGGATTACTTGAATGCTCCTCTGGACTAATATGGAAGAGCTATTTGTGTGCTGCGTAGGACGTAAACTTCTCTGTATAGAAGCCCAGGGAAAGCCTTGTCATATCAGGAAATCACAGTGAGATTCTGTTATAGAAGAACCTCATCTTGGTGCCCAGACCAAGTTGGAAATTGTTCCYTCAGGTCAGTTAGTTGCCTTAGCTTCCTGTCTTTCTAAAACAGTGACCAGTGGTTTTCCACAGACAGGTCCTGTCAGGGTCAGGGCCTGAAGGAGAACAAGCCCATGGTGGCCTCTCAGGATGGGAAGGGACGGCCCTGCTCCAGGCAGAGAATGAGGGTATGAAACTCGCCTCCTTCCCAAATATTTTCTTCATGAAAACAGAGTTAAGGACAGGACATTGGTGCAACCAGTGGACAACCCAGGTTCAAGTCATGTCTCTTCCCAAGGTCAGGGTCTGATTTTTCATCCCTGGTGACTTGCCACTGAATAGAGCACTGAATGTAAACTGGCACTCTTATATCTAAAGGCAGATGACCATGTAGACTAATATTCCTGTGATACATGAGGCCATTTTATCTCTAGGAACTACTTCAAATCCTCATTTTTTTCCCCCAGTCATTCCTAGGAGGCAAACAGATCCCTTAGCTGCCTTAGGATTGGGTTCACTCACCTCACCAACCATCTCTCATCCTGGAGAGCTTAACCTTCATCACAAGTGCTCTAAATGGAGTTGAGTATCTTTGTAGTCACTGAGTGGAGGCAGACTCTCCAAAAAGGTGATGTGACTCATTTTTTGGTGTCTGAGATGTTTCCGATGAGTCAACCCCAGAGGAGATGTCTCATTTTCTCAGCTGACCCTATTCTTTCTGTGAAAAGCAGATAAATAAACACAGAAGTTTGAAAAAAAAAAAAAGAGAAAGAGTTACGAGCATCTCACTTTTTGTGTTTGAGTTCACAGAGAACCACAAAGCACCAACAGCATTTGAGGTGACTGTAGGAAGAGGTGGCACTTCAATGTGGCTGAGCCTCTCCTTGGTGAGACTTAAGTAATGCTCAGCATAGGTGCAAGAGCACTCATGTACCACAGGGGGCTGAGGTGGCACTGGATAAACCAGTTAGGGAAGTGTTAGGAAGTCCTAGGAGGAAAATCARTGGATGAAAAGGTCTATCCAGACCCTTTTATTTGCTGTCTTCTTTTATTTGCTGTTGATGAGCTGTATTCTTCAAAATTAAATGTTCAAAGTTAAAGAGGAAGGATGAAAGAAAAAACAAGTATGTTCCCTCCCATGGAAGAAAGAAAAAGAGGTCAAATGTCAAACTCAAACAGGAACAGATGAAAAAGAGTCTGGAGTCTAATTCTGACCTCTTTGTCACAAATAAAGAATAACAGATTAAAAAGCAAGGAGGAAGCAACTTTCAGGCAATATTCTTTTAAGAGCAGAATTTGGCTCATTTTCTTTTTCTCTGGTTATATTTTCACTTTATGCGTGAGGATGAAAACGTAGATTCGCTGGGAGCTTTAGGGCCACCCAAAGGGAAAAACACGRTAACAGGGTTCACCGCACAGAGGCCTGGGCAGCCTGCAAGTGAGGAGCAGTGATGGAGACCTTGCACGTTGCATTAAGCAAGTGCTTCCATCGCAGAGTGGTTGATGGAAGGGTACCTATCATACCGAATATTCTCTGAGGTGTCCAGCCCACTCAGGAGAAATCTTGGGATCTTCATATATATATATATATATATATATTTTTAGTATAGTTTTCAGGAGAATTAAAGTCCAAAAAGAAATAGGACAACACCATTTGTAGCTTTAAAGGGGCAGGCATGCAGTAAGTGCTTGGGGGATATGTTATGGTAAGCGCATTCAAATGATTTACCTCAAATAACCCAGCAGCTGGGTTCCTTAGGAAAACTTTGTCCRCAGTCCTAATGGTAGACCGCTTTGGTAGACCAGCACTGAGGGCAAAGTGGATATACTGTTCAATTCAAATGTTGGCGTTTTTTGTGTTTATGTGATTTGTCTGCAGCCTTTATTAAACTAGTTGGAGAGCCGTGCATAATTGCACAGTGTGAGCAGGCTGGAGAGAGTAGAATAGCTTTCCACGTGCTGTTTTTATTCCTGCACATCCATAGGCTCCAAAAACAACATCAGCAATTTAAGGGTAGCCATTAGTCTTTCTTGTGGATTTTTCAGAGAGCTTCATTAAATTCCCAGGAAAACTATTTCTTTTTCCAGGCCATCAGTATGATCTGGAGGAGAAAACCACAGCATTTTCCCTTTCTTTCCACTCAGAGTGGTCCATGGGCCTCTCCTCTGATATCAGATTGGTACCTGCATTATGTATACTCTGGTTCAACTATGTTTTCCTAAACCCAAGCAATGAGTCTTGTTTCCTTTCCTCAGTCCAACCCTTTCCAGGGAAAAWTTAGCTGTCTCCATGTGATGTGGATGCCCTTGAGACTGGTAGAGAGGCGGTAAGCCAAGGAAGYCCAGAGGATGACTCAGTTGACCCTGAAGTAGGCACCTCTCTGCATGCAGTGTTGAGTCTGCTGGCCCTAGTGACTAAGGAGACAATTTGGTTGACTTTTTGTCTCGGGCTTAGATAGATTCCTCTGTGTGGTGATTGTTTTAAGGCTTAATTCTCCACTAAGTAGAATAAGAAGCAACCCCCACCCATAAACTCTAAGGCACCCATAGGCACCCACCTCTGGACATGTCAAGGTAGCTCTCTGCATCAGGGCTGAATCCTGCTTGAAATTTCTTGGTTAGGAGCACTCTGATGTGAAGGACTCTTCCCTGCTTTATCATCAATGTCATATGAGAATTGGGCTAGGTCTGTCAAATGAGGGTAATACCTAGCTGTGCTTCACCATGCTGAGTGTCTGAGATGCCTCCTTAGCAGGAGCTGAGAGAATGACTCAAGCCCTATGGGCTTTACTCCTCAGTCATGTTGTTTACAGTCTGTTAGATGCCCCTGCAGAGCTTCCTGTCCCCGCAGCAGCAGAGACCTGGGTAGCTTGGGAGTGTCTGCATAGGCACAGCAGCACATGGTGAGTGTTTTCTRCTCACAGGACTAAGCAGGGAGAGGGAGGAAAGGGAGTGGGTTTTCTGAAATGACTTCATTCTTACACAGCCTTAACCCATATTTGCTAAAATAAACAAACCTGCTCACGCTGGATGAAGCTGCATCAGTCACCACGTGCAAAAAAATAAAAATACTTACCCCATGATCTAACTTAGCAGCACTTTTTGTTCTAGTTATAATTGGAAAAAAAACTGTAGCTGTTTAGAAATAAGTCTTGTGAGGAACTGGAAAAGAAGAGAACAATTTGTCATGTCATTCGTGAGAGCTATGCACTGTATGAAGAACATAGGCTGGAAGTAGCAGGACAGGATGGGAGGGGAGAAACTAATGGTCATGGTGACAAAGGCCAAAGTACGTGTGTAGTGTAGGCACAAACAAAATAGCCAAGGAATCATTTCTACGGCAGAACAGCAAACATTATTGCAGAAATTCTTCATATTGCTCCATGGTAGCTGTTGATATGAACCTACTGGTTGCTTCCCCCTTGACAGCAAGGTTCAGATCCTACTCGTCACAAACACACCAAGAGTCACTTCAGGTCCAAGCTCATGAGTTGTTAAACAGTGGTGGGGATATGTCAAAGTGTCTAGAAAYATTTTGTTTCCCCCCTTGGATCTCAAAGCAAACGAGGAGGCAAGAAACCGTTTTGAAAGGTRGGACTCATCCCGCCTGACTGCTGGYGTTGACAAGTCCCCTCRCTCCCCTGCCGAAGGAYAGAGACCATCRTGTTGAGAGCATGAGTCACCGCCCTGTCCCACACACGGATCTTAGGACGGGATGAATCACTGTGTGGAGGTGTCGGCTGCTCCCCGTCAGCTCGAGGTGGATGTTCAGATGACTAGCAGCAGGCATGGTGCATACGATGTGAGTGACTCAAAGCGTGAACTGTCGCCCGGCTTATGCAAAGATTGTGATGATTAGTGTAGGTTTCCTCATTGAAAAAGTTGGAAGTGGGAGAGGGCTTTGTGTGTACACTGGGCTTTGGAATCTGGTATGTGTTATTCCTCTTTCGGTGCTGCAGTAAATGAACCCAGCAGAAACATTTTTTAACCAGTGTGACACATCTGTCCCTTGTGGCCTGGTGCAGTAGATACAGGTACTTTTAATGCCGGACAAATTTCTAGGGTAACAACACGAAAACAAGCCAGTGTATGACATTTTTTCTTTTCTTCAGCAAAGAAAGTTTTAAAACTAGATGTTGCAGCAAGCAGAATACTTAGACACATGGCAGCACTTACTTTTTTAAGTAGTGAAAACAAGGTAGACCTAGCCCAGTTTTCCAGTCTGATATGCATTAGGGTGTGGAAAATATTACTAATGTTTGCTTGAAATCACTAGAGCTTTTTTACTTTAGGTATTACAGGTGATGCTTCCTGCCCCTGTCAAACTATCGCTACCAAGTTTGTTAGGTTTCCAAGCTTATATTTTAGACCATCATTTGTTATCCCATTTGCAAAGCAGTAGCCTGCTGAAGAGAAGTGGCTGCAGAGATAGGAGATGCCAATGGCCTTTTTTTTTTATTTACAGGGATCAGTCGGTTGCTTTTTATTGTATTGCTTTGGACACTGAGCTGTTCAGTTCGGAATTTCTAGGAGATTATCACACTCCCAGTACACTATTTTATCCATTAAAGGGAATAAAAAGTGTAAGTGTCATAACAGGGGGGATATCTAAGAGACAGGGCTGGGGAGACAGCTGTAACACAGGTCCAAGCCTATGCAGGAGACCGGGCTGGCAGGCAGGGAACATTTCCCTTATCTGTGACCAAACACAGGTAAGTCCTTCAAGCTGCAGCACCATCACAGCGTAGTAGACATCACYGAGATGAGTTTGCAAGGACAGGGTTTGCTGTGTTTGAGAGGGGGCGAGTCAGAGAGCTTCCATGGCAGTGGGAAGGGACACTGAGCCTGAGGGTTTGGGAAGGAGCTGTCGCTGGAGGGATCAGGTTCTGTGTTTTGGAACARTTTGGGCGTGCTAATGAGTCTTGCTGTTCCCTGCACTTATATAKTCGTCCAACTGACCAGTTGTGTATATTTCACAAGGGTGAAGGCAAACAGGAAATCCTGTTCAGTGACCAAAGCAGCATTAAGTCGAAGTCAGTGCCATGGTAGCTTGCATGAATGTATTTTAAAATCAGAAAGACCCAGGAAGTTACAAGGAGTTTTGTTGTGCTGCCCTTGCAGTGTTGCACTGTGAGATGGATGTAGCCTTTCTATGGACGGTGTCCATCATCCTTGGGCTGCAACATCTAGGTGGGATCCAGTTTTCAAATTCTGSTTTGTGGGTGTAATCAGGCTGAGGATAGAGGCTGCTTCTGACTTGAAGGAAGTGAAGAGTTGGATTGGGGTGATAGAGCCAGCTCCTTGTCAACATAATATACCAAATGAAGACTGTGGCAGCCATCTCCTGAGTGAAGAATCCTTTAGAGATCCTGCACTGATATTTCTGTATTTGTCTCCTTTACACAGTAAAGAGAACCTGATGCGAGCTGAAACTTTTGCTACTCAGCCTGCCCCAGATGCAATAATTTAGCGAGCAGACRATGTTTTCACCAAATCCTCCTGTCTAACCCAGTGGATCTGTGTGTCTTCCGGCAGGTGTGTCCTCTGTGGCCTCCCTGATGTCCCTGGCTTGGGTGCTAGCCTCCTATCACAAGCTTCTTCGGGACTCTAGGGACGACAAGAAGAGTATGAGCTACAGAGGGGCCCTCATCCATCTCTTCTGGCGCCTCTTCACCATCTCATCCCGAGTTATTTCTTTTGCTCTCTTTGCTTCCATCTTCCAGCTCTACTTTGGGATCTTTGTAGTGGTCCATTGGTGTGCCATGGCTTTCTGGATCATCCATGGTGGGACAGATTTCTGCATGTCTAAGTGGGAGGAGATCCTCTTCAACATGGTGGTAGGGATTGTGTACATTTTCTGCTGGTTTAATGTCAAGGAAGGGCGGACTCGATACCGAATGTTTGCCTATTACACTATAGTCCTGACGGAGAACGCTGCCTTGACGCTCCTTTGGTATTTTTACAGAGATCCTGACACTACTGACTCATATGCCGTGCCAGCACTGTGTTGTGTCTTTCTTAGCTTTGCTGCTGGGATAGCTTTGATGCTGTTATATTATGGTGTGCTGCATCCCATGGGGCCAAGAGCTAAGATCCTGGTCAGCTCCTGTTGCGCCGAGCTGCTCTGGGGCATTCCTTTGCCCCCCGATGTTGAGCCCATGGCACCCCAAACCCCTGGGTACCGGGGGGCCCAGGCTACGCCCACCAGAGCGGTCACGGAGCAACAGGAGGAACTCACAGCTGACACTTGCTTGCCCGTTTTCCAGGTGAGAGCAATGGTACCATCTACTCCATCTGGGCGACCCTACCCCCCCGAGGGGCCTCTCATTAAGATTGACATCCCGCGAAAGAGATACCCAGCCTGGGATGCTCATTTTGTAGACAGGAGGCTGAGAAGAACTATCAACATCCTCCAGTATGTCACCCCCACAGCCGTAGGTATTAGGTATAGAGATGGACCTCTCTTATATGAGTTGCTACAATACGAATCTTCACTTTAAGCTCCTTAAAGCAAAAGTTAAAAAAAAAAGAAAAAAAAGAGGGGACCTTATTTTTGTTTACGGTAAACACAGATCATGAAACAAACACAAACCTTCAGATAAGCTTTCTTTCTGGTTGCTGTATGTATAAAAAGAAAAAAAAAAAAGATATTCTCTATGTTTTGTAAGTAAAAACAAAAAGAAAAACTTTTCTTTTGTTTTTTACACACAAGAAACAGTATTTCAACTTCCACACCTAGGATTCACAGGTGGAGAAGGAGGCATCTCCACATCAGTTTTATACCGTACACCAAGTGTAGAATATTATTTATGGGATTGGTGCTGATTGAAAAATAAAAAAAAAAAAAAA